>KZ627154.1:459830-490691 GCA_002917775.1 Glaciozyma antarctica PI12 | reverse complement strand
CGGAATGAGCATCAACTACGCCGACTCGATCCTCGTCGCCAAAAACGAAGTCCAAGCAGTACCTCGCTCCTCTCTTCCCTATCGGCAAGCGCTTTTTCTCAGCCCAAGTCGTCAATATCGCCTCCGCCACCGACCAGCTTACGAACGAATAACGCGCTCCGGCTCCACGTCTTCAACGCTGCTTCCTCAATCTCGAAAGAGCTTTCTGAGAATATCAAGGGATGCAGAAAGATTCTTGGAGAGCGGTAGGCTCAGCACGTCACAGTGTTCGCGCTGGGAGGAAGGAGAGCGAAATCCAAACTCGAGATCGAGCTCAAGAGGATTCTCCTCCGTCCACCCTTCCTCCTTCCGCTTCACCCTGGCACAAACGATGTCTGGCACTCGAAGAAAGGTCACAACCACCGTCAGCTACGCCGAGGCGGAGAGCGATGTCGACATGGACGACGAGGAGCGTCGCCTCGCGCGCACGACGAGGGGGAACGAAGGCGACAAGGAGGGAGGATCCAAAGACGGTGAGTTGCCACTATGAACTTCACTAGTCATCTCCAGTGGTGGGTGGGGAATGGGGACCGAGGGGAGCGCTCTGAGGGCGGTGGAACGTGAACGAGAGAGAGGGGCCGGTGCTGACGCCCTCCCTCCCTCCCTCCCTCCTGCTTCTCCAGACGCGAAACCCGCCAAGAAGAAAGCTCGCAAAGCGGACAAGAAGGTCATCGCTCCTCAGAAAGAGCTCGTGGAGAAGCCGCCAGCGCCCCTCGAGAAGTTCGTCAACAGCCCCCTCGACATCCTCGTCGAAGTGCGTCTCCCTCTCCTGGATCGCAAGGAGGAATGACAGCTGATCTGTCCAACTTACAGGTCTGCTCTCACCTCGAATCGCCGGATCTTCTCAACCTCGTTCGAGCTGGTCGCCTCTTTCGCCACTTGCTCTTCGCACGCTCGAGTCGTTCAATCTGGATCTCCGCGCGCGTCAAAGCTCGTCTCCCTGCGATCGAAGGTCTGGAGGAAATCAAGTACGCTATTCTTCTCTACGGGAGTACCTGCCATGTACGTGCTTCCTATCCAGCAGCGACTCGGAAGCGAAACTGACGGCGACCTTTTCTGCTGAATAGCGCTGCGGATACTCGAGGGGGATTCTCGATCTGGAGGGATTCACGCGCGAGTGCTGGGACTGCACCAAGGACGGGTACGGAGGTCTCTCAAGTCAGTCACGATCTCGCATTGATTGCGTGCCCTTGTGCAGGAGGATCAAGAGATCTCGCATCGACACCGAGTTGTTCAACATTCATCCACAAGCCACCAGTTGTGTGCGAGTAGAACTCGGCAAGTCTTCCCTTCCTTCCGCTTCCGTAGTGCACGAGGCTAACTTGCGACGCAGCCTACAGATCACGATTCCGCAACGTCGCTCACAAAGGTACGAAACTCTCTTCGCAGCAAGATCGTCGGGAGAACCTGACCTGCCTCGCAATCGCACAGACGTATTCCGTCGAGCAGAACTCGAAGCTGTCAGCCTCAAACTCTGGAACCTTCGGCGCGAAGACGACCAAACCTCGCGAGCGAGGCGAGCAGATCGAGGCCAGCGTCAAGCGCCGAGCGGAACTTCGCTCCCCGGTCCTGTTGTCCAAGCTTTCGTCGAGAAAATGTCTGCGGAGGTCGCGAGGAGACGAAAGGTAGGTTTTGATCTTGGAGCTGAGGATGGAATGATTGCTGAGAATTGTTCGCGCACAGGATTCGCCCAAGATTCAGAGGATTATGGACGACAACGCTGCCGCTGCGCGTGCCTGGCATCAGAGGGAGTACGAGAAGCTGTTCCAGCGTGTGCATTCTAGGAGGCAGGAGTACGTCGTCTCAAATCTTGTTGCTCCGCTCGCCACTGACAGCGTATTCTTCGCAGCTTCGTCGCGAAACTCGTTGCGCTCGGTTACAAGGAGGAAGAGTGAGCTACTTTCGTCCACCTTTCAGTTCCGCTGAATCTGACGATGCTCCCAGTTTCGCCAAAGCGTGGAGGATTCATGGACAGGCTCCTGTGTACGGCGAACTTCCCTTGAGCGACGAGGGTGAGTTAGCACAGCTCGTTCGCCTCGCAAAAACTGATTTGAGCGTTGCCGCTGGCTTCTTGAAGAATGGCTTGCAGTTTCCGAGTCGATCATCGCCGCCGTCGAATCTGGCAAGAAGCTTTACCTCGAGGACCAAGTCCTAGGGCGCATAGGATTTTTCGACCACCTCTACAAGCAATGGGCGAACGACCAACTTGCAAAGGCGACTTTCCCGCCGCCCTCGATCGCCCGCAAACTGCCGCAAGTCGACTCCCTCTGGTTTAGCGGCGATTCGGTCAGCGAGTTCGACAAGGCTTCCTGGAACGAGCATCTGAACGAAGTCATTGCCGCGGTCAACGAGTGGAGGGAGGCGAATCGGGTCGAAGCGATTCGCAGGATCCTCTCGGCGACGAGTGGAAAGCGCTACGATGATCTCGACACCTCGAACTCCTACGATCCCGCGACCTACGATGACGACTTCTTCAACCGTATCACCTCCCACTTCCTCGTCGGAAGCCAGCTCCTTCCGTACCCCGCCGTCAACAGCAGGCTGGACGACACGACGCTCGCCGAGGCGATCAGTCCCAGGCACACGCTCGTCCTTCGAAGGATCCTCGAGGTCGCAGAACTCGACGAGGATACGACGGAGCTGTGGCAGCTCGACGGGATAGGAAAGCGCTTCCTCTGGGCGGAATGCGGACGTGGCGCGAAAGAGGCGGAGACCTGGGTGTGGTCGAAGCTGGTGCGTCGCTGGCTCTCCTCGAAATCGTGCGCGCTGATGATCTTTCGACTTTGCAGATGTCGCACTTCGTCAAAGCTCACGTGTCGAAGAAGAAGGGCTTCCAAATGCCTACGATCTCCCTCACCGACCTCGAGCAGTAGATCCCTCGCACCCCCTCATCCCCGCATCCCCTTCCATACTTTCCCGTCCCGTCGCTTGCCCTCCCGAAATCAGTCCTCATTCGTACCGTGATCTTTGTGGTGAGGCTGGTCTCTGAGAGTTTGAGAGCGGGGCGCTCCGCCCTTTCTGCGTTCACAGTGGCGAGCCCAATCCTTCGTCTTAGCCGTCTTCTCGTCGGCTGGTGGGGAGGCCGCGGTGCCAGAAGCAGAAGGAATGGACATGGGTATCACGCAGTTGACTGTGGGATATGGCGGAGGCAGAAGGAGCCCAGGAAGCAGGGGGAGAGCGTCGGAGGGAGGGGAGAGCGACGCGAACTGGACTCGAGGGAGCAGTTTCTCCGCCAAGCCACCGAGAACCAAGCCCACAGAGCAGTTGAGATACCTCACGCGTCTGGCACACGCAGCGCCGAGCTGGTTTCTGCGAGGGAGGTCGCGTTCGAAGGGAGGGCTTCCGCGAGAGTGAGCCTCGGAAATGACAGTCGCAGACGCGCCTCCGTTCCTGCAGGACTGATAGAGAGCCTGAATCAGATGAGTTCCACGAGCAGAGGGTGTTCAAATTTGTCGAGGTGACGGCAGGAGAGAGAGAGAGACGAACGCGGAGCGACCGCCTCTTGAGCTCACACCACGACCTCACCGCCTCAAACTGCAGCAGAATCGGGACATTAGACTCTTGTAAAACACCTTCAAGGAGGAGGAACCCGAGTAAGTCGACCGGCGTCAGCTCCACTCGCCCCCAAGCTGATCCACCCCTCTCCCCCGGCAGTGCACTCTCCCTTCTCCCTCTCAACTCTCATCCCGCCCTCGGTTCTGGGACAAGATGCAGTGACGGCGATAGCCTTACATGGTGAGCGGAGCTGAAGGGAATCGGGGGAGGGAGGAGAAGCTGACGCCGCGTTGCTGCTGCAGCGAACCGGGTGCTCGTCGGTACGGAGAAGGGAGCTCTGCTAGTATTCGACCTTTCCAACGCCTCTACCAGCAGTGGTGAGTGTTCCAGCTTAGGCGCGAAACGAGGGACTGACACAGGGCCACCAGCTCCTCCGGCGGCTACGCTCGTCTCCCGTCACGATGGATTCAGCAAGAAGGCTGTTGACCAGCTGGGAGTCATCAAGGAGCTCAACGCCCTCGTCTGTTTATCTGGTACGCTCTCTTACCTCGCCCGCATCCTCCCCAGCTGACCCCGAAGCGCAGGCGGCGACCTCACCCTCCACCTCCTCCCCACCTTCACCCTCCTCTCCTCCTTCGCCTCCCAAACCCGCTCCGCCGCCTCCCTCTTCGTCCTCTCCACTTTAATCCACTACTTCGCTCCTCCTCCACGCCGAAGCAACTCTGCCTCCCGCAGTCCTCACCCTCCTCCCTCGGCTCCAGAAATCCACACGACTCTCGCCGTCGCATGCAAGCGGAAGCTCCTCCTCTTCAGCTGGATCGACGGAACCTGGAACACGCCTATGGAGCTGGCTCTGCCGCATCAGATTCGGGGGATGGCGTTTGGGGAGGGAGGGAAGGGCGCGAGGAAGGTCGTCGCGGGGTTCTCGACCGGCGACTATGGAATCATCAGTCTCCCTGCGCAGGGGGAAGCGAATCGCGTACCGACGCTTGGGGAGCTGTTTTCTCCGCCAGTTCCAGCAGCAGTCGTCCCTGCTATCGCAGCTGCGGCGGCACCTCCGGCGACGGCGAGTTTAGGAGCGCTGGGGTCGTATGGGGAGCGATTGGGAGGGCTGGGGGGACTGGCGAAGGCGACGGGAAGCGTGATGGGATTAAGTGCGCTGGGCTCGCTGTCGTTGGGAGGGAAGAAGGTGGACAAAAATGGGGTAGTTGCGGTGCCGAGAGCGGTTGCGAAAGGGAAGAAGGCGGTGGGAAAAGGGCGAGATCCGGGAGCATGGCTTTGGGGGAAAGAGTGGGGATGGGAGGAAGACGAGAAGAGTGGGAAGGAGGATGAAGTGCTCGTCGTGCGAGAGAGTACGTTCTTTCGGGTCCTCGAACGCTTCGCATAGCTGACGGTTCGTCGCAGATGTCGCACTTCCTCTCACCATTTCTGGCCGCCCTCGACTTACCGATTCCACCGGTCAGGCTGTCCTCTACCCCACTCCCGTTGATGAAACCCTCGTCCTCCCTCCCTACATCGTCTCCCTCCTCCCAGCTCCTGCGCCGACACCCAACGGTCCTCCTCTTTCAACACCCACTTATTCCTCCCCGACCCTCTGTATTCACGCCATCGACTCACTCTCCCCCGTCCAAACCCTCGACGTTCCTCCCCGTCTCGCCTCTCCTCCGGCCTCCGTCGCCGAGTCCGGCATATCGACCTCCAGCAGCACCGCGACCGACGCCCCGATCACCACAGCACGACTACTCGCCGTATCCTCCTCCGCACCGCAGCCCCCTATCCTCCTTCTCACGTCAAAGCCACCCGCGACAAGGACGGGCAGCGAGCAGACGATCTGGATCGTTACGATGAAGAGCTGGGAGTCGCAGATCCTCGAGTTGGGGCAGAAGGGGGCGTGGGAGGAGGCGATTCGGTTGATGCGGAGATCTGGGCCCGGAGGGGGCGAGCTTCCCGTACGTCCTTCTCGCTTGCGCGTGATGCTCGCTGACTTCCTCTTCACAGTCACCCCTCTTACGTCGTCTCGCCATTCTCCACGCTCTCTCCCTCTTCAACGATCGCCGGTTCGACGTCGCTATCGACGCGTTCATCGCTCTCGACCTCTCGCCCGCCAAAGTCGTCTCGCTCTACCCCGAACGCATTTCAGGGAAGCTCTTCCTTGAGCCCGCCGCACGAGAGGAAGTCTTCGGCGGCCGACCGCAGCACAAGGTTCTCGCGGCGATGGAGGATGCCAATCGTGTGGCCGAGGAAGCGGCGGAGGAGGCGAGGGTCAAGGTGGTGTCGGCTCCGTCTTCGCCTGTAAAGGGGTCTCCGATGAAGGGAGGGAAGGTGTACGATGATGATACGGCGTCGATTGCGAGCGGGAAGACGACGGCGAGTAGGCTTACGGGGAGCAAGAGCTGGCTTCGCGATCGGGAGACCAAGAACGAGCAAGCGGGGGAGACGTTGGAGGCGATCGCTGAGCGAGCAGCAGGTGAGCTCGTCCGCTGTGCTCTGTGCACAATACTGACCGACCGCATCATAGCCGACCGCGAAAAGCAGGAACTTCTCCAAGCGAAGCAAGACGCTCTCAACTTTTCCCGCTCCGTCGACGTCCTCATCCGCTACCTCACCGATCGGCGCCAAAAGTACGCGCAAGCCCTCTCCGCCCTCCTACCCTCCGCTCGCCCATCGCCTTCCGCTTCTCGACCGCCTGCGAGCGCCGCAGAGCTGTTCGCGCTGCCGGACGCACCGCTCACGGAACTCGACCCGAACCAGCTCGCGAGGGTGGCACAGGTCGTCGATACGGCATTGTTCAAGAGCTATTTGGCGACGAAGCCGGTCATGGTGGGACCGTTGTGCCGGATTGAGAATTGGTGCGAGGTCGAGGAGGTCGAGGAACTGCTGCTGACCGCCAAGGTTCGTTCTGCGTGACATTCTCCTCTTGGGGGACGGTCAACTAAATTGTTTTGGTTCCGCAGAAGTACCGCGAGCTCCTGGATCTCTACAACGGCAAGGACATGCATGAGAAGGCCGTCAAGCTCCTGCGGCAGTACGTTCTCCTCGCCGTTAATCCTGCGCGCTTTACTGAGTTTGTCGAGCAGGATGAGCGAAGATGAAGACGATTTCGAAGAGAAAGGTGGTCCTACCGTTCGCTACCTTCAGAAGCTTGGGGCGGACCAGCTTTCGCTCATCTTCGAAAGCTCCCGATGGATCTTCGAGGCCAACCGTGCTGCTGGTCTCGAGGTATGTCTCTTCGCTCGTGCCTCCGTTGCAGATCTGACGTTGGCGGTCTGCAGATCTTCATCGCCGACCTCGAGGAGGTCGAATCTCTCCCTCGGCATGCGACCATGGCTCACCTCGAGCGCATCGGGCCCGACGTCTGCATCACCTACCTCGAGCACATCATCCACCACCTAGGCGAGGAAGGTGCAGAGTTCCACGAGAAGCTCATCGAGCTGTACCTGGCTCAGGTACACTCTCCGAACAACAGTGCGTAGACCATCGCTTCTTCTGCGGGCTGCACGCTGAACTTGTACCTCGCAGCTGGTTCCGACGAAGCGTACCAGAAGCTTCTTGACCTGCTCGAATCTTCCACCGCGTACCGGGCTGATCGCATGCTCGGACGCCTGCCTTCGGAGGACATGCACGAAGTGCGAGCGATCCTACTCGGTCGCCTCGGTCGCCACGAAGGCGCCCTCCAGATCTACGTCTACCAGCTAGATGATCACGCTACAGCTGAGGAGTGCGTAAATTTCTCCCGTATTGTCAAGTTGCTCGCTGACCATCTTCGCCGCAGATACTGCAAACGCGTCCACGAGTCCGACCCGGCGATGCGATCGACCATCTTCCACATCCTCCTCCGCATCTACCTCCGCCCTCGCCCTGACCACCCTCTCCTCTTCACTCCCGCCCTCTCACTCATCTCAGCGCACGCCTCCTCGATCGACGCCATCGAGGTCTTTGACCTCCTCCCGCCGCTCGTCGCGCTGAGTGATATCAAGGTTTTCTTAGAGAAGACGCTGAGGAGGAGTGGCGAGCAGGCGAGGGAAGCGAAGATTGTCAAGGGTATCGGGCGGAGTTGGGCGGACGCGGGAGAGCGGGAGGTGGTGGAGCTTGAGGAGCGAAGGGTCAAGATCACTGATTCGAGAGTGTGCGTTCTCGAGCTGCTGGCTCCTCGCACAAGGCTGATCCTCATTCTCTCTCTCGCAGCTGTCCGCAATGTCACAAGCGACTCGGGAACAGTGTCATCGCTATCCATTCTCCTCAGTCAGTTCCTCTTCTCACCTTCGTTCCGGGCTTCCACTGACGCTCCTTCGCAACAGTGGCGAAGTCACGCACTACCAATGCCGAGAGGACTTCTCTTCGAACCGGAACCTTCTCTCGTCGTAAGAATCATCACTCGCAGTTTATACCCCGCTCTCCACCTCGACTACCCTGCAACTATCACATGCCGCTAGGATACAACAGCTTCGCCTTTTCACTCTTGCAGCTCTTGCTGCTCGATCTCGTCGCGTCTTTCAAAGCAAACGAACGCTATCAATCTTGAATCGATTCCTAAGCCACGTCTAACGTCTACTCAGTGCTCGCACAGCGAGAAAGGACGCCTGCGCCAACCCCATCAGTTCATACCACACCCACTTCGAAGCCGGACTCACTCAAACAACTCCTCCTGCTCGTCCTCTACGAAATACTTCCTCTCCTGCATCAACTCCTCTCGCACCTCCCTCGCCTCCTCCATCGTCCACAGCCCCGTCTCCTCCAACACCTTCTCGGCATCACGGGAAACGAGCTTCCCTCCACCCCCTCCTTCCAAATCTCTTTCTCAGCCCACTCGCGTTGCTGAGGCCCCACCTCCGTCGTGGAGGGGATGCGGAAGGTCGGTTCGACGAGGAAGAAGACGAGGATCTTGCGGTGTCCTGGGAGGGTGGGGTCGAGAAGAGAGAAGGGGGAGACGCAGTGCTGGTACGTGTTGGGGAAGGCGATGCAGCGGTGTAGGGAGGTAGAGAGGGAGTTGAAGGATTGGACGCAGGGCTCGCCGCTGTGAAAGTGGGTTAGCGAGGGGAAGGGAAAAGGGAGGGACGGACTCTTCGATTCCGAGAACGAGTTTGACGCCGCGGTGGTCGCCTTGGTCGTACTGTGAGGGGGAGAATTAGCTCGTTCAGCGAAAATGCGAAAAGACGCACCATGATCTCATCCTCGCCGAACGATCCTCGAAACGCAAGGCTCGACTCCCCAACGTTTTCCTGATCATAGTAGTAAATACCACTCGCGACAATCGCCTCGTCCCTCATCCCCTCGACGTGCCAAACTCCTCCGTCGTACTCGGGCCGCTCGGGCGCCAGGACGATATTCGCCAGCTTGACGATGACCTGCACCGTCCTCCCCCTGATCCTAAACTCCTTCCTCCCCTGCACTGGCTCCTCTAACCTCCCAGGCGAAGAGAGGGTAAGCGGCCTATGCTCACGCCAATCTTCTTCCGAATCCTCGTCCGAATCCTCCGGGTCGGACTCCTCCGTTTCGTACCAGTCCCATGCTTTACCACATAGAGAGATGCACCGAGGGGGAGGGTCGGAGAGGTCGGTGAGAACGCGTTCGAAGAGGGGTACGAAGCGGGAGAAGAGAGCTGCGAGGCTGGGGTAGAACGCGGCGTGCTGGTCGGGGTGGAGGTTGTTGCTGTCGCGCTCGTCAGTTTCGTTCGAAGGAAGAGCGGAAGGACGTACACGTACGAGTTGATGGCGACTTTCCCGTCTTCTGCGACGGTGAAATCGGTCGGAAGCCACTGCGAGTGCTTTGACCAGGCGTCGCCCTGGTACCGCTCCAGCTTATCCCCAACGCTCTCGATCACCGTATAGTCTTTCCTGGTCGTATGGTCATGGTGAACGGGGAAGAGGGAAGGGTGAACGAGGTCGAGGACGCGATGATCGTACCCCGGGTGCCAGTCCTCCTGCTCCGCTGGGACGTCCTCGAGCTTGGGGACTTGGGTGCGAAGAGATTCGAGGAGAGAGGAGGGGACGAGTGTGTCGGATTCGTAGATTCCGTCAAAGCAAGAACGCTGCAGCGCCGTCAGTACCTCCTCCGAAGCCGCATATGAGGACGCACCTTGATCTCCGACTCGTCCTTCGCCAACCCCTCAAGCTCCGCAAACACCCAATCGACCATCTCCTCCGTCGGCCCCTCATACATCTTCCTATCCATCTCAAGCGCCGTCTGATACTCGTTCTCCCCCTTCAACTCAAGCTCCTCCCCCTTGAGCGCCTCCTCTCTCCGCTTCTCTCAAGGTCTTTACTCTTTCGTTCCTACCTTTCTACTCCGGCGCGAACTCTCCCCACGAGCATAGTCTCCGCTCTTTCGTTCCTCCTGAGACAATCATATCTCAGATCTCAGGCGTAGCTCTTCGCTCCCCTCGTCTCCCAGCCTTCTCCAACCTCCGCACTTCCTCCCTACTCAACCTTCCCCATTGCGGCCCAAACACCTCCAACTGCTCCCTCTGCCTAAACTCCTTCCCACTCGTTCTGTAGCCTCCATCAGCTCCCCTCCTTCGAACCATACAAGCAAAAACGTACGTGACGACCAAAAGCCCCTTCTCCTTGACCCACTCCAGCACAACCTGCCCCTCCGTCCACCCCTTACTCTCCCCCCACCTCGCTCAGAACCTCATCCACCGGTCCTCCCTGCCACTCCTCCTTCGTCAAAGGACTCAACGCCGAATAGGCCGCCATGACGACTCCTTCCTTCCTCGCCAATTCGAGCACGGGAGCTTGAGCAAGAGTGTTGTAGGGGTGGTAGCGGATTTGATTAATGGCGGGAGGGATGGTGGAGAAGGAGAGGAGGGAGAGGAGGCGAGGAACGTCGTAGTTTGATACCCCGATCGTGCGGACGAGGGAGGTGCGGACGAGGGATTCGAAGGCTTCCCAGACGGCTTGGGGGGAGTCGACGATTTTGGGAAAGTGGATTAGGTAAAGGTCCTGCGAGCGGGGTCAGTACGCGCAGAGGGAGGAGGGAGGGAGCGCACGAGATAGGATACGCCGAGCTGTAGTGGGTCAGCGGGTGCAGTTGAGGGAGCACAGAGGGCGTACCTTGCTAAGGGACTCGTGTAGCTCCGTCGTAACGTTCTTCCCATCCAGGTGGTCGAACTTGCTAGTGATATAGAGCTCCTGAGCCCAGAGACCAGAGAGCCTGATCGCCTCACCAACGCTCTCCTCATTCCCATACACCGCCGCCTGCGCCCCAGTCAGCTCTGCACACTCAGTAGCAACGCTACGCTTCTCACATTGTCTGCACGAGACCCATCAGCTCCCTCCCTCTCCCCGCCCCTCTCGAGACTCACCAAGATGCCTGTACCCCACCCTGAGCGCACTAAGCACGGCGTCCCGCGCATCTTTCCTGAACCAAGCGGAGCCTACGCCGAAAGCGGGGGAAGGGACGAAGGTGCCGTCGTTGAGGGGGAGGAAGGTGTGGTTGAGGAAGTTGGCGCGGGAGAGAGGGGGGATGGAGGGGCGGAGGAAGGCGGATTGGGAAGGGGCGGCGAGGGTTAGAGGGAGGAAAAGGGTGAGAGCTGCTAGGGTTAGGGTGGCGTGGAGCATTCTGGCGTGAGGAGGGAGAGGGAGAGGGTGCGCGAGTGCGAGTAAGCTGATGCGCCGCGTCTTTTTTGGGCTGAGGGAGAGCTTTTTTCAACTCAAGCTCGCTGCCCTGCTTGCTGAGCCAGAGCTACGCAAGGTTTTCTTCCACTCAGTCGCGCATAGGGAGGCACCATCCGGGAGCGAGGGTGGGGACAGTTGCGGTCGAAAGTGCGTCTTCCCATCCCGACTTCTCTGAAGATTCTCCAGGGCCTACAGGAGGCTGATCTCGAGTAGATCTGGTAGATATGTACGCCTGCAGCCCTGAACAAAGCGAACCAGCGAGTGCCAGCTCACTGAGCTCAGCGCTTAGCGAAAGAGGGGATTGAGGGCGGAGAAGAGTCAAGAAGGTTTCGGTTCTGGCAGGAGCTCGCGATTCTCTCTCAGCGTTCTTGCTCAGCTACCACTACCGCCAGGCCTTGAAAACCCTTCAAGCAGAGCAACAGCAACAGCGCCAAGAGCCCTTGGACGACTCCAGAGCCCAACCGCCGTTTACAGCCAGTCCTCCGCGGAGACACCTCGACCCCTCTCGGTATCCTCGCTCTCTCCCATCTCCCTCCGACCACGAACGCCCCTCGAGCGCGCGAAAGTACCAACACCCTCACTCCGAACGACGACGACCATGCAGACTGGGCAGCAACAGCAAGCACCAAGCCAGGTGCGTCCGACCTCTGTACACACGCGTTATGCGTCTTCCCTCTAACTTCCCATCCCCACAGCCTCACGCCCTGGAAGAGACGATAGTCCAATGCCCCTACACTTCCTCCAACTGCCCTCTCTTCAACCCCATCTTCACCGAAGCCGACGTCGCAGGCCCCTCCCTCCCCCGCCAGACTCTCCCTCCCCCGGACCCTTCGTCTCAAGTCGGTTACTCGCAGTACTCTATCGCCCCTGGCCCTAGTGCAACGAGTTACGCGAGTGGAGGGAGGTATATTAGTGGGTCCCTCGACTCGCTCGTCTCGCTCGCCAACGCCGTCAATTCCCCTGAAGGACTGTCGCCACTCCTTCAGAACCTCGGTGCAGGCGTCGTGAGTCCCCCTATCCGTACTTCGACATCTTCGTGCGGAGGAGGAGGAGGGTGTGGGAGTACGAACGAGGCGAGGTACGATCCTGTACAGGTTCGGGCGACGGAGCAGAGGGATATGGAGGATTATTTCGTGGCGAAGAGGGACAGTCCGGCGGAGACGGGGAGTGGAAGTCCGGTGAGTGTCGAGGATTCGCATCATGAGGCTGTTACGCCGTTCATCTCCAAGGTGAGTTCTTTTCGGCGTTCGCTCGTAGGAGGTCGCTCGAGTGGATAGAGCTGACCTTTGACTCTATGATCGCAGCTCTCGCACCTCCTCTCGCACGCCGAGTACAGCAAGGAAATAATCTTCAACGCCTCGGGGGACGCCTTCATCTTCATGCACACCTCTCCAGCCCTCCTCGAAGTCTTCGCTCGCTTCTTCCGCCACTCGAACGTGCACTCCTTCGTCCGACAACTCAGTTCGTCCCTCCCCTCTCATCTTCTCCCCCACTAACCCCCTCCCAGACATTTACGGATTCACTCGCCTCCCCACTCTCGCCCTCCTCTCCGCCATCGACTCCTCCCCACACGCCTCCTCCCTCTCCCCCTCCGATTTCTCCGGTTTCTCCCACCCGCTCTTCTGGCGTTCTACCCCGGGTCATCCGTGCGATTTATCGAGGATTAAGCCGAAGGGAACGGCGGCGAAGGGGGAACGGAAGGTGAAGAGGAGGAGGGAGGAGGAGGAGTGGGATGAGGAGGAGAAGCCGAAGAAGGGGAGGAGGAAAGGGAAGGCTGCTTGAGCTTGTGGGGAGGCGAGGGCCTGAAAGGCGTGAGGAGGTGGAATTGGGGAGGCGGTGGCGAGTTTGTGAATTTGTGTTTCGATGGTTTTTTGTGTAATACCCCGCCTTTGCACCCGGTCGTTTGGTTCGTTCGGGTACGCGCGAGATCTTGAGGATGCAGGAAGTGGGAGCTACGCAAAGAGGAGGAACGAGGGAGCAGCTTGCGCAGAGAAGCTGAGGTGCTGAGCTCCGCGGCCTTGGTTCTGCGGTCGAAGAACATGAAGGAAAGTCCACGAGCGTGTGAGAGAATACAGCGCTTACGAGTAGGGAGTAAGCAAGCAGGGAGAGCAGAGCCTGAGGCCGTACGAGGGAATGCTTCGTCCTCGAGCTTGTTTTCGTTGAGCACGAGCGTTCCTCCCTCCGTCCATCACCCATCTCCGTCCATACAGTATCCCGTACCCTCTCTAAGTACTACAGCAACCGACGAACGAACCGCACGGCGCCCGGGCAATCCCAGAAGAGTCCCGCAAAGACTCCAGATCTCCTCCTCCTCGATGCATCGACTACTCTCCAGCGTTGTGCACCACGAGCTAACAGGAGTACCGGGTCCGCTCCCGTGCCTGGCGATCGTTTCTGGCGGTATCAGGTGGAGTGTTTCAGTCTCGGATGAGGAGACGGCGCTCGATGGGAGCTGAGGAGGTTCGAGCTGGGGAGAACGGCGCGGGGCTCAGAGGGTGGTGTGCCGGGTTTGCTGGATGGAGGTGGCTGGTGCAGAGGTTGGAGAGCTGGAGGAAGGGAAGGAGGAGGAAGGGGAGGTGCTTCCGAGCTGAGAGCAGTGGGGGGAGGATGGTATATCTCTTTGGATATCTTCGAGGCGCTGGTCTTCCCTCTGCTTGAGACGCTTTCCCTTCTGCTGAACACTCTCGCAGAGTCGAGGGAGCGAGAGCTCAACTTGAACCCCGCCCAGTCTCGACAAACTCCGAGGAGACTCGCTCCCTTTGCCTTCGCTCCCTCGACTCGCCTCCTTCCACCCCCTCGCCCGCCGGCGGCAAGAGGTCGCGAACGCAGTCAACAGCCAGGGTCAGTCAAGCTCCGCTCAGCCTACCGACTCGCAGGAACTCACGCTGCTCTCGCAGGAACCCGCACCATCCCCTAGACGGCAATGCCCCGACCTCCATCCGTTGAGCAACTGGCCCTCGTCAAGGTCGCCTCCCGGCTCGGAACCGAGTCGGAACCACCTCTAGCCGCGCTCAGGGAGGTGGAAAAGTACCTCGAGGAACGACACACGCAGTCGGCGCCTGTTCAGCTCGAACGAACGCCGCCGTCGCCTGCTCCTTCGAGCCTCGAGGAGCTGCCAGAGGTCGCCGAGGAGGATCGTGGGAGGGAGGAGTGGCAGCGGGACCGGGATAAGCAGGAGGCTTCGGCGAGGCAAGAGCAGGAGGAACGCGATCGGGAGGGGAGGTATTACTCGTCTGTGGAGCAGACGAGGGAGGAGCCTACGTTTCTCCCAATGGGAAGCGTAGGCGCCGCGCTCCCTTCGCCGTACAACTACCGCCCTCCAGATCGTTCTCAGCAGGCATCCAACTACTCGTTCGACCCCTGGTCCCCCGTCCTCGCCTCGTCGTCTCTTCAGCAGGCCCCTTCCAGCTCCCTCTACTCCCCTCCCGGTCCCTACGACCTCTACGCCGCCACTCCCTCGTCGCCCTACTCCTACCCGCGGGAGCTCATTTGGTCGAGGACGCAGCAAGAACAGCAACTCGCTCTTCAGCAACGGCAGCAGCGGGAACAGCTCCATCTCCAACTTCAGCAGCAGGACGAGCGGTATCAGCAGGAAGCGCACCAGCGACAGCAGCAAGAGAGTCTCCGCCTTCAACAATCTTCCTACGGCAGCTATCCAGGCCTCTCCTTCCCTCCTCCTACTCCTCGACCACCCAGCTACCCTCCCCCTTCGTCTCACCTCTACGGCGTCCCTCTCCCCTCTTCCGCCGAACCCATCATCCCCCAAGCTTCCCGCGCGCGCGAGACGTACGATGAGTCCCCTCGCCAGCGCGAAAGCCAACCTCCGCGAGGCCTCGACCGCGCGCTCAACCCTGGCGAACAGAGTCGCGATGCGGGATACGAGCAGCGGACGACGTATTACGACGAGGAAGGAATGGCGATTGCGAGGGGTGGGTCCACGGGGATGAGTCACCGGTATTTTGAGGAGAAGGGGAGTCCGCCGGCGCAGGGGTTTGGGCAGCGAGACTGGCCGTCGTCGCGCGAGGAATGGTCGAGAGGACAGCAGCTCAGGTCGCCTCCACAGCAGCCGTCGGTACCACCTTATCCTCAGCAACAGCATCAACGCCCGAAACTACAGCAGCGAATGCCTTCCAGCGAGATGGACCTGCGTCTCAACGATCCTCGCCGCACACACATCCTCTCACACACATCCTCCTCGCCCTCATCCCGACCTTCCACCTCATCAAACTCACGCCCCACCCCATCATTCCTCCGCCCCCGTCCCCTCTCTCCCCGCCCCCCCTCCTCCCGCCCACCCCGCCTCGGTTCCTCTCGCCCCTGCCCTCCTCCCTCACCCTCCTCTCCCCTCCCTCATCGCTCCTCCACCCCTCACAGCCCCGTCTCACGCGCACCTCAAACCCGACCGTACGGCAGGAGAGACGCTACGCTCTGGACTCCCTCTCGTGCCAGATCGGAGTCCGTGGGCGATGTGGGCGGGGAACATCCCGGCGGATGCGACGCATGAGGAACTTTGGGAGTTCTTTTCGAATCGTTCGGGACCTGGGGGGGAGGGGGAGAAAGCTGGGTCTGAGTTTGAGTTAGAAGTGGATCCGATGCGGAGCGCGGGGGTGGAAAGTATCCACTTGATCGGAAGGTACGTTCTGCTTTTGCCATGGAAGAAGGAAACTGACGTGTGCGAGAACGCAGATCCAACTGCGCTTTCATCAACTACCTCACCTCCGCTCACCTCCAGCACGCCATCAACACCTGTACTGGCCTCCTCCTCCGCCCCACCGACCGTCGGTGCAAGCCTCTTCTTTGCCGCGTGCGGATGCGCGAGGACGATGCGAAATCGGGCGTGGGAGCTCAGAGGGGGAGTGGGATGCATAAGAAGTATGTGGAGGAGATGGGGAGGGAGGAGGAGAATGGGAGCGATGAGGAGAGTACGGCGAGTACGGCGAGCAGCTTGTTTGCGAGGCATTTCCCGAAGGTGCGTTTTGCGTTTTGCGAAGTTGGGTGCGAGATGGGTGCTGATGGCGTGCGTGCAGAGGTTCTTCATTCTCAAGGTGCGTGTGGCGGGAGAATTGTCACGGGAGGGTGCTGACTAGGCTCATGGATGCAGTCGCATAGCAACGAAGAGCTGGAGACGTCGGTCAGGACGGGACTTTGGAGGACTCAGGTACGTCGTCGCTTTTCGTCTTCGCAAGCCATACTGACCCTCGCTATCTCAGCCTCATAATGAAGTCAGCTGCTCTCTCCACGAGCACGATGTGGCCAGTGCTGACCAGTGGACCGCAGGCCGTTCTCGATCAGGCGTACCGCACTGCTCGCGACGGAGTCTTCCTCATCTTCTCGGTCAACAAGTCTCGCGAGTGGTTCGGCTAGTGCGTCCCCTCACTTTTCGTCCCGTCGACTGCAGCTGACTTGACGAACGCAGCGCAAAGATGGCAGGTCCCGTCCCACCCACCGGCGAGGGCGGCGTCTCGTGGTCTCCCTCCTCCACCGGCCTCACGATGCCCTCGATGACCGGCTCCATCTCAAGTCGGAGCGACGTAGCCAGTCCTGAAAACCTGCGGGTAGATCGTGGGACAGCGGAGGAAGCTTCATCGAGTGCCGTTGATGAGGGGTGAGTTGAGCGCGTTGAGAGGGTGCGAGGTTGGGGCTGATGGAAGGTCGCAGATCTCAACAACTTCCCGAAGTTCGAGGTCGACCTTTCCGCGTGGACTGGATCAAAGTGTGCGTAGCGCGTCGAGAAGTCCGTTCTGCTCTCTCCTGCTGACCCTCGTTCTTCAGCCAACGACTCCCCTTCGTCCGTACTCGGCACATCTTCAACAGCTTCAACCAAAACCGCGAAATCAAGATCTCCCGCGACGGTGAGCCCCCCTCTCTCCGCATCAGCGTCTCCCGAGCTGATCCGTCGACGCAGGCACCGAAATCGAGCCCATCGCTGGCGAGCAGCTTCTCCGCGAATTTTGGCTCATGAAGCCCAAGCCTCCCTCCGCACCTCGTTCCCGACGACCTCTCAGATCTTCTCTCCCTCCCAGCGACTCTTCAGTGGGGTCTCAGGCGCCTCAGCAGCTGCCAGAGTCGTTCGGACGTCGGACGTGAGGCGGTTTCGGCGAGTATACCTGCCCGTTTAGTTATCCCCTTTCGTGCGTTTTCGTAATTCGTCGCACACAGGAGTTGTAGAAGCATGCATTGCAGTCGTTCGATACCGCCCCGTCGTCGACGTGGGAGAAGGAGTGTGCGGACCTCGCTGCTGCTCGCTACCTGGGTTTGAGCAAGCAGTAGATGCCTCGTCCGCTCCCTGTATTCAAATATGGTCGCTCTGACTCTTTTTTACCGGGGAGAAGAAGGCTTGGCACAAAGAGCGAAAGCTGAGGACCACCCCTCGCACACTGGTGCCACGCAGCCTCAGCAACGTCGCCTCAACGGCCGACGGCTGACTCGCTAGTTGAGCCAAGTATGTGAAGCTACCAGAATACTTACAATCTTTTCAACAGAATACACTGAACGAGAGCAGTCGTGAGGGAGGAGACCAGGCGCACAGAGGCGGACTCCTTCTCCAAGCGAACAACAACACGAGCCGCTCTGCCTCTCTTGTCCACCTCCCGACCTCGTCCTCCACGCTCCCACCACTCCAGAATGGCTAGCACAAAGTTCAACGTAAGCTCTGTCCTCCCCGCGCCCATCGCTCCTCGCTAACCCTCTCTCCAGGCGCGTCGCCCCACCGCCTCCACCTCGAAGCGCTCCCCCCCTCCCCGCTCCTCCACCACCTCCAAGCCCAGATCCTCCACCACTTCACTCTCCTGCCGACCCCAGCGTGCGGCAGCTACGGGAGCGCGAAAGAAAGCCGTCGCGAAGGCGAAGGGGAGGAAGCCTGTTGAGGACGAGGTGAAGCTGAGTGACAAGGCGCGCGGGAAACGGAGGAAGGTGGATCCTGAGCCGGTGGAGGAGGGCAGTGGAGACGAGTACGAGGGGAGTGAGGTTGGAGGTGCATTGTTGTTTGAGTCGTCGCGGGGTGGGAGCTGATCAAGAGGTGCAGGTGGGCCGAAGAGTAGCAGTGGAGGACTGTTACGCTCGTACACGCGCGTCGTGCCGCCCAAGGTGGTCGATAGGACGTGGAAAAAGCTCTCTGCAAACGCGCGGGGTGGGCTGCGAGGGGTGCTGGACGATGCGGCTTTGTACGTTCTACTCACGTTGCGGGATGTGGAGAGTGCTGATTTCTACGACGATAGGGAGCTACTGGCGGGGCTAGACCGGAAGTATCGCGATCAGGTTGCTGGGGTGCTTCAAGAGGTGTTCGGAGAGTGCGTGCCGTCCTTCTTCGCCGCTGAGCTTCGGCTAACACCTCTCTACAGAGCCGACGAGTACATGATGGACGTCAAAGTCCCGCTTGCGACCACGGCAGCTCGCCCAACTGCTATGACGAAGGGCGAGATTGATATTCTCAGCTCGCAGGACCTCCACGACCGAATCGTGCGTTCCCTCCTCTGAAGCAACGCCTCCCCCCGCTCACTTCCCCACCAAACAGGCCTCGATGGAAGCTGCTCTCGCACCCGAGCTCGAAGAAGTCCAACTCCTCCAACGCGCTATTAGAATCGAAAAGCAGTGCGTCGCTTCCTCACTCCGTCCTTCTCCTCCATCCCCTGACGCAGCGTTCTCCGCAGCTTGCTAGAAAAGGACGAAGCCCGTCTTTCCTCGTTCGAAGACGGTCGCGCCAAAGTCGAAAAAGCCGAACGCAAAGAGCGCTCCAAGAACGTTCGTCCCCTCGCTCGCCCCACCCCTCTTTCTCCTGACCCCAGTCCACAGATGCACCCTCTCCTTCGCGAGGACCCCAACTCCAACCCCCGCCCCGCCAAAGCTTCTTCCGAGCTGGACCTCTTCGCCCGCTCAACGATCTCGAACTCCTGGATAAGCGAGAGTGCTCTCGCCGCTCTTCCCCCCAAGCCGCTGCCCACACTCGACGACGAATCGGAAGAGGAATCGAGCGACGGAGAATACGACGTAAGGCCTTTCCTCTCCCTCCCACAGGCACGAACTGACGACTCCCGCACAGCCAACGAAGGACGAATACCTCGTCCAGCTCTCCCACCGCCTCGGCACCTCTCTCACCTCGATCGAAAAACGTCTCGAAGGCATCTCGCGCGTCTCAACTCTCGTCACAACCTGTGAATCCGCCCTCGCAGGCCTCCTCTAGCTCACACAGCAATTCAAGCATCGTTGACAACCCGCTACAATCCACGCTGCACGACGACGCTGCCGAGCAAATTCGCCTCCGCGAGCGTCTGAGAGTCGTCCGTGAGGTCTCGAGAAGGGAACGTCGTCTGGAGGGCGTAGTTGATCGACGCTTGGCCCGGGTGCGCGCTATCTCTACATCAGCTTCGAGAGAAATGGGAGAGGGAGAGAGGACAAACGCGTTGATGTAAGCCCTGACGTCTCCGACCGTATGAGAGTGGTTAAACCTCGCCACCATCCTGTCGTCTCATCAGCTCCGCCCATCGAAGCGGGAAAGAAGGAAGTAAAACGTACCTCGTCCCATCCCTCAACCGAATCTGCAAACTCGTCACCGGCTCATTCTGATCCACCTCAAACACAGTTCCTAGATCCACCCTCTCCGCTCCCCTCTGCGAAACGACCGCAGGAGGAGGAGTCGCCTGGTGCAGCGGCGGGTCCGAGCCGAGACGGTTTCCAGAGCCGGCGAAAGGGCCTGAAGGGGGAGGAGCTTGGCGGGTCCATTTCTCGGAAAGACGTTTGGCGATACGGAGTTCGACGGGTTGGTCGTGACGTACTTTGAGGAGGGAGAGAGGGGCGCGGCTGGTGGGGCGTTAGTGAGGAGAGGGAGATGGGAGGGAGGGAGCGTACCCCGAGTTGATGGCGGTGAGGATCTCCTTGTTCCCAGGGTCGTCGTACCGCATGAGTTCTCCATCCTCGATCGAAAACCCGTCTTCCCAAAACGTGAGGTTGCGCACGTGAGGTCTGCTCGACTGCGGTGACTTCCTCGTCGTTGTTTCGGGCGCGCGGAGGGATCGGGAATGAGGGTCGAAGGAGTGTCGTCGGAACCGAGAGTGTGGGCTGTGTTCGAGGATTAGTACAGGGAGGGTGGGGAGCCGAGGACGCACCTGAGCCGGAGAAGACGGAGGGAAGCTGAGGCATGGCGCCGCCTGCGAGAGCGGCGAGACGATTTCCACCTCTGCGTAGCAATTCAGCACCCGGTCAAAAATATGGGAGAGCGAGGAACGCACTCCTGAGCCTTCTGAAGGATCCCCTTGATCATATCGTTCGCTCCACGTCCTTTGCCAGCATTCGGGTTCGCCACCGCCAATCCACTACACGAACGCGCATCAGCTCCGCCCCTCGTCCAAGTCCGCACGAACAACGCACCTCTTCTCACCCCCCGTGAAGAACTCAGCCTGCTCCCTCTCCTCCCCATCGTCGTCGTCCTCAGGTCCCGGCTGTCCGACCCTCCCAAGGCGCGAAGAGCCCGCTCGAGGCGCAGGTGCCGATCCGCTCAAGTCTCCGAGAGTAGCGACGCGAGGCCTGGCTCCCGTAGCGCGGAAACCACCTTGAGGAGTCGTAGCGCGAGAGGAGGAGCTGTGAATCGCGGGGTCAGCTTGTAGGCCGAGGGGAGACGAGGACGGGTGCACCTGCTGCTAGAGGCACTTCCACCGCCCCAGGATCCGGCAGGAGCTTGTGCGCCTCCACCGAGCGTGTACCCGCCCGAAGGCGCCGACGCGCGAGGTGCTGCAAGTGGGGAAGGTGCGGGAACGGGGGCGCCGCTGAGGGTTCGTCCAGCGGGTACTGCAGCAGCGGCGGCAGGGAGGGATCCAGGAAGCATGAGGTCGTCCTCGTCCTCGTCTTCGTCCTCCTCCATGTCGTCAAAGTCGGCGGCGTTGGGTGTGGCGCCGGCTCCTGGAGCGCCGCCTGCGCCTGAATCGAAGAAGGAGGCGACGGCGAGCTGGGAGGCCGTTAGCTGGGTTTTGTAGATACAGGCTGTGGTGCCTACCTCGAGGTTACCTTCGCTGCTCTCGAGGAAGAAGCGAGCTTGTTTGATATCAGCTCCGGTGATGGAGGCGAAGTTGGCGACGTCTTCTTCAGAGGCTGCAAGACGAGGGGCTGAGGTTAGCGAGCTGCCTTGACTGTGTGTTGCTCTGGAGCTACTCACTCGACATCCTGGAGCGTGTGTTGAGTCGGAGGGAGAGTGGTAGAGCTCGACGCGCGTCGTCATTCGTCGGCGGCGAAACTCTCAGACGGCGAGGAGGCGGGAAACAGACGACGACGACGAGGGCCTAAGGAGACCTCTCTCTCTCTGCTGTCCCCCCTTTGACCGCTAGAAGTATGACTAGCGAGCAGACATTTGAAGAGGATCTTGCGGAAGGCAATTGCAAGAGGGCGTCCTGAAATGTTCGCTCCGGACTCCGGCGGCGGCAGCTCGAGAGCGCACTGCCAACGAGGACTCCTCTACTGAAACGCATTAGAAACGCTTGCTGGATAGAGGACATGGTGCGTCGTGATTGAGGGAAGTCGATTCCCGTGAGAACGGCAGAAAAGTGACAAGTGCGAGCGTTCAACAACATCAAGCTCGTCGCCCTTCGTCTTCATTCCAGCTACGCCGTACAGCGTTCTCGGCTGCGATATGAAAAGTAAGCAGACGAACCCCTGCGACTGGAGAAAAGAGACGTACCTTAGGAGTAACAACCTCGGCCCTCCCACCTCGCTACTCCCTCATACCCCCTTTGATAGAATGATCAACTGCAGTACCTCGGCCAGCACCCTCCCCTCCATCTCCTTCATCGGTATCCAATTTTCCTCAGCCATCCTGATCTGCACACTCTTATCCCTCAGCAGCGCATTCATCTGCATCATCTGCAACCTCATCATCTCAACCAACCCGCTCCCAACCATCTGTCCCAGCTCCGCCTTCTCCATCTCCAGTTCCTGCAACTCGTTCCCCACCTTGTCGCACGCCACCATCAAGCGCTCCTTCTCCTCCTTAAACTGCCGATTCGCCGCAGGGTCCCGCATCCTCTCCAACCCCCCAGGACTATCCAACACTTCCGCATGCAATCTCATCGCCTGATCTGCTGAAACCGCAATCACTACCACCGCTACCTCCCTCTGCTCCACCGCCGTGAGCGCCGCTTGGAGGTCTCGTTGAGCGGCTTCGAGCTGGTTCTCGTCGACGGTGAGTTGGTCGAGTTGTGTATCGGCGAGGTCGAGGGTGGAGAGTTCTTCGTGCAGATGGGAAGAGTGGAAGGAGAGAGCGGTGCGGGAGCGGAGGTAGGTGAGGAGGGAGGAGAGTTGGAGAGAGGCGTGGAAGCGCTCGTCGTGCGTGGACGGTCTGTGGGCGAAGGATCAGAGCTTGGACATAGTCAGGGAGAAGACACTTACGGGTTGGGCAGGGCGAAGGGGGTGTTGGAGTAGGTGGGAGTAGGAAGAGTGCCGTTGAACTGGGAGATGAGATGGAGGGAGAGCTCGCTGTCGTCCTCGTCCTCGTACGAGTCGTGATGGTGGGGACACACGCTCGAGTTCATCGTGCTAAGCCTCCTCGTGGGTAGGATAGTGGAGGAAGAGGCACGACCGGAGTCGGACGACGCGAGGTCGACGCGACGACGACGACGCCTCTCCTTGCTCTTCCTCCACCACTCCCTCACCAAGATGGATCCTCACCCCCGTTCGACTGTGCTCACGTCAAAGGTAATCCACGCCATCAAGACTCTCGACTCGCTCCCTCAGATCCGCGTCTGGTGAGTCGCCACCTCCGAGTCGTTCTCCCCCTCCGACACGCAAGTAACCCCTCCCTCCCCAGGCTCATACACAACTACCGCTACGACCCCTCTTCGTCTTGTAACCAAGCCGAGATCTGGACCCACCTCCAATCGTGCAACCTCTCGAATCCCGTAACCCCGTCACGAGCTGTTCACCCGCCATCTCCCCGCCGTCTTCCCTCACGCGAGTCACGCCACCACAGGCTATGGAATCACCAGGAACCCTCGAGACGGCTTTCGTGAGTTCTGCAGCTCGTACGTGCTTGTCATCTTTCTCGTCTCCCTCCGCGCCACCCCTGACCCCGCTCTGCCTAGGTTCGTCAGGAGGTACGACCGAAGCACCTCGCACCTGGTCCCTCTCGAGGACGTGTGCAAGACGTTTGGGATTCAGCTTGGGAGCGGACCGCTGCATACCTTGAGTGCTCTCAAGCTGAATGAGAACGTCTCGCTGGAGGAGGTGACGGGCAGAGAGGAGCTGCCTGGGCTGCAGACGAGGGAGAGGAGAGGGATGGTGGGAGAAGGGAGCGTGGTGCGAGCAGGTCCGTCTGGATTTCTCGGACGCGGTGCGTACGGGAGCTGATTCGGTGGCGTCGCTCCTACAGGAGGATCCTCGAACGTCGGACTCGGAGCTACGACCTACGCAGTTCGTCTCCCTGCTCTGAGCCAGAGCGATCAGAGTGCAGAAATTCTTCTCTCGACGAAACTGTGCGTCCTCCGATCGTTCTCTTCCTTCGATCCTTCCCCTCATGCTCTGATCGCAGTGCTCCCGTCGAGGCCAAGGCCCCACCGAAGAAGAAGCTCAAGGCCGCGGAAGGAGCGGTGCGTCTTTCCTGCTTTCCCTTTGCAGACTCTTCTGATCTTCCTGCTTTCCAGCCGGTTGAGAAGCCCACGAAGGCCGTCAAGGGGAAGAAGGCGAGCAACAAGGTCGTCGCTTCCGAATCTCTCGCTCCCAACGCTGCTGCCTCGACGTCCAAGCTGCTTCTCAAATCGCAGCCACTCGTAATGGAGCCGCTGGTCCGTCGTATCCTCGCTTTCGAGCTAGTACCCCGCTGACCTTCGACATCCGCAGTCTGTGCAGGTTCTCGAGGCGAGTTGGAGCTCCTTGACTCCCTCGAACCTCACCTGACTATCTCACTGGAGCTCGAAAAGACCGCGCAGCGCGTCCTTGCGACGCTCGAAGCGCACAACAACCTCCACGGTCACCAGGTCTTCCACACGGCCTCCGATCTCTCCCTCATGCTCGCAACGTACGCAAATTCCCCTGTGCCTTCCTCCCCGACTCCTTTAACTCTACTACCGCAGCCTTCCTATCGACTCGCAGCTCCACCTCCCCCCACCCGTCGTCGAATTCCTCCTCTCGCACCTCTCCTCCCTCTCCCTCGTCACCTCCAACCCCTCCGACCCCACTCGCCACTCCTCCACCGCCGCGATCGTCCCCACCCCTCTCCCGCTCTCCCACCTCCCACTGAGCCAGCTCATCCTTCACCTCATGGTCAAGTACCCGACGTACGCGAGGCGGTTCTCGGAACTTGGGATCGAGTTGGGGAAGAAGGGGGTGGAGAGCTGGGTGCTGGGATGTGCGAGGCCGGAGGAGGTGGTGGCGATGGGGGTTGATCCGGTCTTTGTCGAGTTGATTAGGCAGGAGGCTGGTGGGAGGGACGGAGAGGGGATTGGAGGGGATTGATGTGGGGGCGTTGATGGCGATGCTCTTTCCTGGAACGGGAGATGACGCGGGAGACGGAGTCGAGATCGATCGAGGTGCGCCGGTCTTTTGGGTGCGGAGGAGGGTGTGCTGACGTCTGATCGCAGAGTGGGCCGTCGCGAGGTTCGAGGAGCTCTACGCGCCGATGATTCGCAACCTCGATACCCTCCTCCTTCGCCTCTCCGCCATCGTCGGCAGCAGCTTCTACAGCGAGATGGCGAACGTCGTCGAGTGCGAAGCCTTGTCGACCAACTCTGTCGTCCCGCCCGAGTGTCTCGACGGAGCGTTCAGGACGGTCGCCAAGTGGCTTGCCTCCTCAGGTGCGTAGAGTGCTGGCTCTATCTCCTGATGCGTTACTTCCTCGCCGAATCCAGGTCAACTCGGGCGCGATTCGCTCAACCTCCTCCGTGGCGTGCGAGCGATTACCTCTCTCGACCTCAGTCGCTCACTCCGCGCCCTCGACACCGTTCAAGCTGCCAACTCTATCAAGGTCCTCGGAATGCCCTGCGGCTTCTTCTATCTCACCTCTCTCAATCTCGCGCACACCGATCTCTCGTCGCCCAAAGTCCTCCTCTCCCTCGGTCGCCTTCGTCGCCTCACCAAGCTCGACCTCACCAACACTCGCACGAGCTCCGAATCGATCAAGTACCTCACTTCCCTCAGCTCCCCGAAGCCCAAGTCCTACTCGCCCCTCACGAGATCTCTCCAGCACCTGCGACTCGCCGACAACCCCTCGATCGACGACGCCGCGCTCCTCGACCTCCACTTTCTCCGCCAGCTCATCACGCTCGACCTCGGCGGCACCTCGGTCTCCCTCCGTGGCCAGCCAGCCTGCAAGGGCGGACTGCACTTTTTCATCCTCAAAGCCGCGCACCTCCAGCCCCGCCTCATCGCCGTCTCTCCTCCTGACGCCGTTCGCACCGAGCTCGTTCGTACTTTCGCTTCCCAGTGTGCGCGCGCGCTGACACTTTCTCGCAGTCGGCAATCGTGATCAACGAGATTGAGCATCCTATGATCGCCAACCCCGAGCTCGTCAAGACGCTTACGATTCCGAAGCTCAAGGAGAACCTGAGGTACCAGCACAAGCGCCTGCTGCTGCGAGGAAGCAAGCCGGAGCTGGCGCAGAGGCTTTCGTGGGTTCTCTATGCGAGGTGCGTCGTTTGTTTTGCCTTTCATGTGGGGGCGGGAGCTGATGGATGCAGGCTGGACAATATGGCGCTGCTGAAGAAAATGGGAGCGACGGAGGTTGCGAAGGTCGAAGAGGTGTGGGCTTGGAGGGGAGGGGAGGGTGTCGGTGCTTTGCTTGCAAAATCGAACCCCGAGAGAGGAGCCTCGCTTCGACAAGGGGCAGCGGAACCTCCTCGACGCCACTCATGAGCCACATATCTCGCTCTTGCTTCTCTCCCTCCTCACTTCCTTTGCTCGTCGTCTTCAGCTTGCCGCCAAACTCTGCAAGGGGCAGCGCACTCCGCACCAGGAATTACGTCCACCGCCTCACGCCGCCGCGGGCTTTGCTGGGGCTTCGCGCGTCTTTCCCTTCAGCCTCTAGGGCCCGGCTCCTCGCTTCCTCCCCGCTTCCCTTCTTGCTCTGCTTGCGCCCGCCCTTGTTTCCGCCTCGATATTCCTCGACCGGCGGCTCCGGCTGGGTAACCTGGGTCCGCCCGCCGCGAGCTCCTCACCTTGGCCATCTGGAGCCACGTTCTCTATCACTAATCAGCTAGATCGCATTCCTTATCTCGCTTTGAGCAGCGAAGGGAGAATCAGCCTTTGGCAGCGTCATTCGTGAGGCGTTCTTCGCCCCGCCACAGATTCACCCCGCTCTCTGCTTTCGTGACCACCGCCAGCACACACCTCCTCACCTCGACCCACTTCCTCACCTCGACGTCGTCAATCGCCAGGATGCCCGATGCGCACTCACCAAAGGCGACCTGCGAGATGTGGGTGAACGCAGGCCTTGCACGCCACAAAGGAGGTCCTCTCCTCGGCTTTGTCAAGGTACGTTGCGCTTCCCTAGGCCTGCTGCCCACAATTTCACTTACCGACGCATTTCTCTGTGCAGGGATTCATGGGAGGAATTCTCCTTTCAATGGGCGGGCTGGTCTCGCTAGCAATTGGGTCCGAAGCCTCTCGCACGACGACCTACCCAGGACTCGACAAGCTCCTTGTCGCTGCGACATTCCCCATCGGGCTGACCATGATTGTTCTGAGTGGTGCGGAACTGGTAACTGCAAACATGGCAGTCTGTGAGTTCTTGGTGCATCGTTCGGGGAGGGAGGCGCTGATCGCAAGGCTTCCCAGTTTTAATGTCGACGGTCAAGCGGAAGACACCGTGGTGGAGCGGACTGCTCAGCGTGAGCGTCGTCGCCACTGGCAATCTTCGAGGCTCGCTGCTTGTCGCTGGGTTGTTCGGCAAAGCCAGCGGGATCTTCGATTCGGAAGCCTACACGGCATGTGCGTCCTTCTCCCCCAGTTCCTCTCCAATATTGACACGCCCTCCTGCAGATGTAATCAGGTTCGCAACAAAGAAGGTCGTTACTCCAAGCTGGGCGAACATCTTCGTCCGAGGGATTGCCTGCAACTTTGTTCGTACCCCTCGCTCCTCCCTCCTCGCTCGCTTCGCGAACCTTTTTTCAAAGCTCGTATGTTACGCCATATGGCAAGCCACGTCCGCTCGAGACCTTATATCCAAAGTATTCGCTATCGAGCTCCTAATATTCCTCTTCGTAGCCTGCGGGTACGACCACTCCAGTGCGAAGCTCCTCCTCCCTTCTTTCTTCCGCCCTAACTTGCCTCGCAGTCGCCAATATGCTCTTCATCCCCCTCGCCCTCATGCTCGGTGCACCCTTCGGAACAGGCTACTACGTTCGTCCCCTCTCACCCCCGCTCGCTCGCACTCACCCTCTTGCACAGATCTGGAAATCCCTCATCCCGTCTTTCGTCGGCAACTTTTTTGGCGCCCTGTTCATGGCTGTGCCGATGTCGTACTTCTACCTCTTTGATGCGGCAGTGCTTCCGGGGCCGGGGGCGACGCAGGAGAGCGGAAGCGGATTTAGGAACGTGAACGGGAGAAAGGAGGAGGCGACGGTGCGGGTGCAAGAGGTGGAGAGCGCGACGAGCACGTTTTGAGCTGGTAAAGATATACTGTGTGTTGGCGATAAGCATAGGAGAAGACGTGCAGGAGCGGGAGAGCAGCGCGAGCCGAAGGAATTCTGGAAGAGCGAGCGAGAACCAGCCCGATAAAGATCTCCTTCCAACACCCCCCTCTACAACAGCCGAATCCTCGCTCGGGCAAGGAGAACCTCCGGTGTAAGCCGGTAGCACTCGTCGATGAGCGCCGCGCGGAACGTGCTGGGTCCACGAACGTCGTTCCGCTCCCCTGCGATCTCGGCTGCGACGTTGATGGCGACCAGTCTGCGAGATGGGGAGAGTCAGAAACAGCTGGAGAGAGAAGGATTGGAGTAACCCTGCGACAGCAGCAACGAGAGGTCCGACGTCGCCGGCGACGGAAGCGAAGGTTGCGACGGATCTGGCAGCGAAGCGTGAGCCACGAACGAGAGCGACGGATTAAAAGCTCACGTCGAAGCCATGCAGCCACTACCGGTGATGATGGACTGGTAGTGGTGCCCATTGTCGATTGCGAAGGTCACGTTGCCGTCCGAAACGTAGTCTACCACGCCAGACATTGCGACCACGAGCTCTGCGGAAGGAATGTCAGTGATCAGGGCAAAGATTCGAGCGAAGTGTCCGCACTCTCCTGCCGAGCGAGGTCCCGCACGATCGTCGCAGGATCCTTGAAGCCCAAGCCGACGCTGTCGACGCCTCGACTCCCGACTTCGCTGCTTCCCGCCAGCGCTCCAATCTCGCCTGCGAAACGCATGTTAGATCCAGCCTTTTTTCCAGCCAAGTTAGACACACCGGCATTCCCCTTGATAATCGACATGTGCACCACGCTCAGCAGCCCTGCGAAGCCCTCAAATCAGCTCCAGCTCCTGCGCTCCCGTATCGCGACTCACCATTCGCACTCTCCCTCCGGTACTTGGTCGCTCCCACTCCCACCGGATCAAACACCACCATCTTCCCATTCCTCTTCGCCTCAATCCCTGCGACCGTCTGCGCATTCACCTGCTCCGCACTGAGCGTTCCGAAATTGAGCAGTAGTGCTCCTATCAATCTGCTCAGCTCCGGCGCCTCCCCTGCGAGCGCACTCATGATCGGGGATCCTCCCAGTGCGAGCGTGACGTTCGCGCAATCGTTCATCACGACGTAGTTGGTGATGTGGTGGATGAGGGGGTTGCGTTCTTGTCGAAGCGTTTCCAGAAGAACGCAGGCGGCAGCGATGAGAGAGGTAGGAGAATTGGTGGAAGAATGGGAAATGGAGGGGTAGAGAGGAGCGGCGCGGAATAGGGTGAGAAGGGAGGCGGCGGCGGTCGAGGGGGTTGGGGAGGCTGCGATGGCTGAGATGATGGCGAGGCCGTCGAGGGAGCGGTAGGCGCCTGATAGAAGTGGAGCGGAGCACTGTGCAAGGACGTTGGGGATAGTTTCGGCGGTGATGCCGCCTGTGAGTCGGGGTTAGCTAGCTGGGGAGGGAGAGGAGGTGGGAGCGCACCAATCGCGACGACCTTGATGTGCGAGTCGCCTAGCACGCCTAGAATCTTGGTCACACCTCGTGTGCCCATAACGGGGTTTAGATCCTTCTTGGTCGCAGTTGTGTAGACCGGCCCCACTCCGATATAGTCGACAACATCCTCCTCGAGCACGATCCGCATCTCCTCCTCCGTGTTGACGCTCACGCCGAGTAGGAAGTCGGGACCGAGCAGCTTGCGCGCGAGAGGAGCTGGCATGTCGTCCTGGCCGATGTGGAGACCGCAGCCTACGGCGAGCGCAATGTCGAGGCGGTCGTTGATCAGGAGGGGGACGTTGTACTGCGACGGGCCTTGTCAGCGCCGCCAGCTCTGTTTTCAGCTGTAGCTGCCTGGTAAGCAGCTCACCTTGTCGCACACGGCCTTGGACTTGGTTGCGATCTCGAGGAAGGCGCGGGTCGAGATGCTCTTCTCGCGGACTTGGACGAGCGTGACTCGTCAGTGAGCGATGCCTCCTCGAGCGATTCGTAGTAGTCTTTGCCTGGTGGGAGCAGAGCCCGTCCAGTCACGTAGTAAAGAGCGTAGTCGGCGTGAGGCGGGGCCATCGTGGTGGAGGGAGGTCAAGAGGAGTCGCTGCTAAAGACTTCGACCTCTTTGCTTTCGAGGGTCCACTCTCGACGCACTCTCTCGTGCAAAACGACAACGGGTATGTGGTAGAACATCATTTGCACAAGGACTCCCTCTGAAACAGCCCTCCCAGCTCTGCACCCGTTTCGAAGCTCCGTCGCCCTTCCATCTTCCTCGCTGCCGATGCCTCTCTTCCCTCGAAGCCCATGTCCTCCTCCACGATGTATGATGCCGTGTGCAGTCGAACATCTGGGAGAGAGCAAGGAGGAAGTCAGCAGCTGAAGAAAAACTGTCTGTTCTCTTGGATCTCCTCGTCGTGGTTTGGTTCAGATAGGAGCGAAAGACTTTGATAGTGTTATATGTAATCATGAGATATCATTGTGAACTATGCATGCTTGATTAAAATCATCCTTTGGTCCGCGCGACGAGGGAGGAATGGGCTGGGAGCGAAGCCAGGAGGAGAGACTGACCTGTGAGCGAGCAGAAGTGAAGCCTGCTGGAGTCGGTGGTCGAGTGTTGCACGAGCGTCGGAGTCTTAGGCTTTCGTAAGGCGTAAGGCGGGAGGAGAGAGGGGGCCGGAGATGTTGGGGAGGAAGGAAGAGGACGGCCAACTTTTTTTTGTACAAATCAACTCCGAGGGTTCGTGGTGTAGCTCGCTGCCGAGATCTGCGCTAACCTAAAAGTCCGCGGCTCTCTACGCTACTTTAAAACAAGGATAACGAGGCTGGAGCTCCGGGCGAAATTAACCAAAATCAGGAAGCGGCGGTTCCTAGATGTTGCGTTGCAAGGATTCTGCCCGCCGGGCTCCTGTAACCTCCCAGCTAGCGACGAGCCCCATCTGCCCAACTCTGGCCGTTTTTAGAGCCCATACCGTCCCTCAAAACAGCTCGGGAAGCGGCAAGGAGACACAAAGAGGAATTGCGACAACATTCCGCGGACCTCCTCCCCCTCGACGCTCACAATTCTCGCACCCGCCCTCTCCAGCTCCCCCAGTACCTCCTCCTCTCGCAGCGGATCTATGCCCTTCACCCCATCTCGCACCGCAAACACCTTCC
>KZ627154.1:440456-458193 GCA_002917775.1 Glaciozyma antarctica PI12 | reverse complement strand
AAGTCTNNGGGAAAANAANNCNAATNNAATCGATGCGGGTACGGAGTCGCTCGTTCCCTTCTGGATTTCGCGATCTGGTGTCGGCTGTTCGTGAGCGCAATTATTACCTGGCGGTGAGTCTTCGATTCAACTTGATCTACCGCTGATGGACTTGGACGCCTACAGATCGCCTTCTTTCGCCCAGCTTCATTCCTCACCCAACCCAACCAACCCGCCACTTCCCCACTCCCGCTCTCGACTCCCTACTCCCCACTCAACCTCGATCAACCGCAGCTTCCCGTAGCTCGCTCAGCAAGCTCAAGGTGCGCGCATTCTCATCGATCTGCGAAGGTCCTTCGCTGACGCTTCCCCTAACCACAGGTCGCCCGCAAGCTCAATCCGTCCTCATTCCTTCGTCCCTTGAAATACACCCATCCGTCCCCGATCAGATCCAGGAGCCGTCAAGCACCACCTCTTCTCGCGCTTCCCTCCACTGACCAACTCGCACCAAGCTCGCTCGCTCCATCTGCTCGCCCAGCAAACGTCCCAATACCACTCCTCAAGACGCGCACCTGGCCTATCTCATCTCCAATCTCCCTTCTCAACGGCCCGAGGCGACGCCCCAAATCTCGTTACCGAGCTTCTCTCTCCTCCCAATCCTGCTGGCCGCATATCGATTGCATTCCTCACTTCCACACCCCCTCCCAATACTCCCCACTTCTCCCCCCTCCTGAGCCGCACGCGGACCCGCCAGCGAGGCTGGAGACGTCGCTTGGACAGAGAGAGTGTTGGGGATTCTGAGAGCTCGTGTGAGCGGGAAGGAGTCGCTGGGAGGAGTAGGCTGCGTCCTTGAGCAGAGCAGTCGAGGGAGCGATCGCGGAAAGCTGAAAGACGGGGCTGGAATGGGCTGTCGAAGGGATGAGTTAGGGAAGTGCGAAATCCCTATCGAACCACGGGTCCGACCTGACGGCATTCAAGCAGATCAACGCACCTCGAGAGCCCTCTCAGCAGCAGCACCAACCCCTTCCTCCCACCGCAAGTCGTCCCAGCAGTTCAACCCCCCAGCAGTCGTCCCAGCAGCCCATCGCCCCCTCCCTCGCCAGCGTACGCATCATACACATCTTCATTTCGCATCCTCCTCCCACCTCCACTACTGCCTACCGCCTGATCCCACGCTCGCTTCCACGATCTCCACGACCACGCCTCGCTACATTATCCAAGAGAACATCAGCTTCCAACCTCCTCGCGCACTCAAAGGCAGGGACGTACACTGGGCCCTCATGATCGTTGCCCTTCCTCGTGCTGTTCCAATACCCCTTCCCTTCATAGCGTTAGGTCCAACGCGCTTGAACCTACCACACCCTTATCAGCTCTCTCCCCCACCCGAAAGAAGGAAGAACGTACATAGGCGCCTGAGCTAGCATGTCGGGAACGACGTAGAACCGCACTGAGGCTCCACGGATGTAGACCTGATGTTTTCTCGTTAGCTAGCGAGGAGGGAGGGAGGAGGGGACGTACTTGGTCGAGTTGGGTTACGCGGCCGTCCCGGTGAGTGACGGTGCACATGGTTAGGGAGATGGAGAGGGAGTCCTCGGCTGCAGATAAGGCGTTAGTTGGACTCTGGTGCTTCGTCGTCCCCTCCCCTCCCGCCGTCCTGCGCCTCTTTTCAAACTCGTCCAACCTATCCCCCTCCTCCTCCCCGCCCTCCCCTCCAGTAAAGCAACCTCATCAAACCGCGCGCGCGAGACGAAAGAGCTCACCATCAAACAGTTTCCCCCTGTACACCTGTCCCGTCTTAAGCTCAACAGTAATGACGTGTCCAAGACTCTCGTGAAGGAGCTTGGTGGGGATCCCGATGTTGGCCACTGCGCGCGCGCAAGGAGGAGAGTCAGCTCGTCTGCATCTGGGGAGGTGGGCGTGTGATGGCGGCGAGGTCGCGCCGGATGGAGTGCGGCGGCGGATGGAGGGGCTGGGCGGGGAGGTGGTGGAGGACGTACTTTTGTTCGTTTGGGGCGGAGGAGTGGCTTGAGTGAGGACCAAGGTGAGAGGAAGTCAGGCTGGAGTGTTCTGTGAAATCGCTCCAGTCAAGTTGCCGAAAATTTCATTCGAGAACTCCGCGGCGGGGGGACGACGCTGTAGAACGTTTCTGAGTAGCCTCGTTGACGGCTCACGTCTTAGCCAAAGACGAACTGACCGACGAAGAGCAAGAGCGGCTGCTGTTCTCGCTGAGGAGGGTTGCGAAGGAAGCCTACGACGAGCGAGGATACGAATCAGTTGCGAAGCGAGACCACCGAGTTTCGACACGCGATTCCAGCAATCACAGTATGCTACAGATCTGAGGCTCAAGCCCACGGTGTGAAGCTTCCCAAGCCACTTTTGCTCTGCGAGCGAACGAGGCGTAAGCCTCGCTTCAGGGCAATGAACGAAAACACGTACCGTCTTGATGCGAGCCTCGATGGGGGCCGAGATACCTCCCGACACGCCAATCTGCGAACCCTCCGTCCATCTGTACGTAACGTCAGCGCAGGCACTTCGATGAATGGAAAGGAAAGAACGCACCCCATCTTCTTGAGCAGCGCGAACCCAACGTTCCCCTCCCCAAGCGACGCCGCTCCCTCCCCAACCACTCCACCATCGCGATTCTGTTTCCCCTGCGTCCTCCCACTACTCCCCTTCTTCTCCCCGCTCAACGCCGCCCATAGCCCTCCCATCTTCCCCTTCGCCTTTCCACCCCCCATACCCACCTCCACTTCGCTCACCCGCCGCCGTCCCAATGATCGCTGAGACCCTTCGCTCGTCGACGCCGTACGTGCCCGTCTTGCTCGTTCGTTCGAGGACGGGGAACCTCGCTTTTCCCTTCCCGAGTCTCTTGCTCTTGAGGCCATAGACCTCGGACAGCAGATGAACGGCGACTCGACTCTTCTTGCTCATGGGCGGGAGAGCGAGCGTCTTCTGCCCGATGTCGTGCAAGAGGAACTCGCGGATCTGGTAGTTGATCGTGACGACGTCCGAGGAGCCGACTGAGGAGGGAGGAGGGCGAGATCCCTTCTTGTGGAAATGGGGAGAGGCTTCCTCGGCTTTGGCGCGGGCGAGCGCTCGAGCGCGCTTGTAGTCGCCCTTCTTCGAGCGGTCCTGCTCCCATTGCGCTTGAAGCTCCGTGGCAAACGAGCCGGAGGAGGAGGGCTTGGACTTGGACTTGCGGCCAGCTGCGACGGCGACTAGGGTCAGCTTTCGAAGGGGAGAGGGGAGACGGAGGATACTCACAGACCACGATGTCGTCGTCGAAATCGTAGCCACGGAAATCGCCGTTCTCGACCGCCTTGAAGAGCTTCTTGCGGTTCTTGCGATCGTCGAGGAGGTCGGCGTTCTCGTCGAGGATTTGCTGCACCCAACGCACGTCAGCTTCCGTTCGCCAAGACGTCCTATCGAGCGAGCTCACCTGCACTCCACGAATGTAGTCCTCATCGTTATCCGCCCAAGTCCCCTTGCCCCTGAACATGCCCTCGTCCTCGTCACTGCTATCCTCGCTGCTCGAACTCTCGACCATCCTCCCCTTGCCCTTCTTCGCGCTCTTCCGCGCCCTCTGATCCTTCCGCCCTCCAGGCCCACCCTTGCCCATCGAAGCGAAGCGAATGGTCGCGCCGGAGACGAGCGCGCGCTCGATCGCAGCGTCTTCGTCCGAGTCGTCGGAAGAGAGGTAGTCGACCTTGTCGATGAACGAGTCTTCGGCAGCGGCGAGAGCGAGGTCGACTCTGCGTTTGTGAACAAGTCAGTGATGCCGAGAAGAATGTCGGAACGAGATCGACTTGCGCAGCGTCCGCTTCTCCCAGCGCGATCTCAGTCTCCAGCACGTCGTCGCTATCCGCCTCCTCGTCGCTCTCTTCCTCCCCGCTCGGCGCATCGTTCCCACTCTCACTCTCGTCCGTCGTCCTCCACCCCTCGCCCCCCTCGTCCTCCTCCGCCCTCGCCCGCTCCTCATCCTCGAGCTCATCAATCGTCTTCTGCCCTCCCGCCCCGGCGCCGAGCAAGAAGCTCATATCGTCCTCCTCTCCTCCCTCCATGACATTCTCCGCATAATCCTTCGCCGCCTCACTCATCCCATCCCTCCTCCCCCTAACCTCGACGACGATCTCCTCCTTCCTCAGCACAAGCTTCTCCATCCCAACTCCCAGCGCCAGCGCCACCTCCCCTCTCGCACCAATACTAAGCCTCTCCATCCTCTCCTCCTCACGCTTCTCCTCCCTCTCCCTCTTCCTCCCCTCTTTCCTCCCCCTCCCCCCAAATTCCCTCCTCTCCTCCCCTCCAGGCCCATTATCCCCCCATTCAAGATCCGAATCCCCAACCCTCGCCTCTCCTCCCATTCCAAGATCTTCCATCCCCGCCTCGCCGAGAACAGCAAACATCGCCTCCCCAGCCCTCACATCCTCCATATCCTCCTCGCTCTCGCTCTCGTCCTCCACAGCGACGAAAAGGTGTCGGTTCCCAGACCGCGCGTGCGTCGTACCGTTCTTGCGAGCTTTCTTCCCCGCGGATTTGGCGGCCTTCTTTTGCGATTTAGAGAGCTTTGGAGGGGGGACTTTGGTGAAGGCTTGCTTTGGTGCAGGTACGGGTGCGGTGGCGGGGATAGACGCGGGGAGGGAAGTAGGAAGTGGTGCAGCGATGGGAGGGGGGAGGGGGGCGGTCGCGGGAGCGGGGAGACGTGCGATGGGGGCGGGGGTAGGGGTGAGGACGGGGACGGGGGCGGTAGCCGAAGGACCTGAAGGGTGGAAGACGATCTCCTCCTCGTCGTCGCTATCCGTCGGCAGCTGCGTCGAGAGTCCGAGTACGAAACCCGCTGGAACCTGAAGCGGTACGCGCTCTGGCGTCGCAGGCTCGATCGTCGGCTTGAGCATCTCCTCGACCTCCATCTCGTCCTCGTCGTCGCTCCCAATCTCCAGCTCCTGAACGACCTCGACCAACGCTCCCTCCATCATTTGATCCTCCAAATCGCCCACCTTTGGCTCCATCTCCATACTCTCGTCTTCCTCGTCCCCTCCAAGCCCAGGCGGCAACGCCGAGGCTCTCACAAACGCCACAGGAACCAAGAGCGGTCTCGCAGCTCCCATCCCTCCACTCCCTCGGCCACCAAACGTCTGCGCGACGACTGGGTTATGGAACCCCAGTCCGCCGATCCCGCCTCGACCCCCTCGACCTCCTCCGAACGCTCCTCGCTGCTCGCCTCCGCGCCCGCGTCCTCGGAAATCGCCCCGGCCTCCACGTGCGCTCGGGTTGAAGGCGAGCCCACGTTTGGGAGTGGTGTACCCCGATTGAGAGGGAGAGACGAAGGGAGGTGTGGGAGGGTAAGCTCGAGGAGGGGTCGCGACGTAGGGAAAGACTGGAGGGGGAGGAGCAGGCGAGTAACCTGCGAGACGACGTCAGTGGTTGCTCTCAGGCGGTGGGAGGGAGAGCTCACCGAGAGAAGCTGAGCTAAGCTGGTCGTAGTCCAGAGAGACGCCAGTGAAGTTGGTCATCGTCCCTCCGCGTCCTCGTCCGCCACCACGCCCGCCTCGACCTCCACCGCCACGCCCTCGACCGCCGCGATCACCGCGTCCGCCGCCTCGTGCGCCTCGGTCTGGAGTCCCGCCGCGATACATCTGAGAGTCTTGGAGAAGCTGGGAACTGGTGGAAGGCTGGGTGTTGCTGGGTGAGCTGCTGGAACGTGATAGATCGAGTGCTGGAGGAGAGCTGCGAGAAGCAGGCAAGGGCGTGTCAGTACAGCTCCAGCAGCGGTCCACAGACCAGTACGCTTGCCCCCTTCATCCTGGGAGTCTGATCGTGCTCTGGTGACGGCAGATCCAGCTCCACATCGAGTTACCCAGAGCTCGCTCGGAGATGGAAGGAGAGGCTTGAAACGGCGAGCTCACTGGTTCTGGCCGAGTGCGGGATCGGCTGTGAGTTACTGTGAGCTGTACTAGTCGATACCGTGGTCGGCGAAGAACGCTGTGGTAGCGAGAGCGAGAGCGGCGCGAACGAACACCTCCCGCGCCCTTTCACCTTCGACGACACGCTCACAGCCGCCTGCTCCCCTCCGTCCTCAGCAGGACCAGCAGTCAGCAATGTTACTGCTTCCCCTCCTCGCCAGCCTCCTCCCAGTCTCTCTCGCCGCGCTCCAAACCCCCTTCTCCCCTCCCAGCAGCACCTCCTACCACCCCACCTCCATCTCCCAATCAATCGAAGTCGGCGGCTCCCTAACACGTAGCACAACCTCTTACGTTCTCGCCTCCGATGGAGATGCAGCGGGCGAGGAATGGGTCGTAGGCGTCAAGGGACAGCAGGGGTTCGTGGAGGCTTGGGAGGGGAAGAGCGGGGGAAGGAAGGAGCTCGCGGTTCGGTGGCTGGGAACTAGGGACGGGTGAGTTAGGCTTTCAAGGTTGACTGGGAGCTACAAGGCGCGCGGGAGAAGAGTTGGGGGTACGAGGGAGGAGGAGGTTGTCAGCGACTACGTGTGCGCTCGCCGAGGTGGTGGAGCTAGCCACGCCTTGGGTGGGCAAAGGCTGCTGGCTGGCTCTGGCGAAACCTCGGTCCAGCTCTCATTTCACCTGCTCGGACGCCGTTTGAAGAGCCTGGGCTTAGACGACATGTCCTCGAGCTCGTGCAGAGGTGACGCGAGGGCTGAGGGAGTCCACCGGCCTTGCTCCTCGTCAAAAGCAACCTCTGAACGCGTTCGATAACTCCAGAAGGTCCACTAACTCACTCCTTGCGCAGCAACATCACCTACTACGCCCTCCGCCCCTCCGCCCTCCCCAAAACCACCATCTCCCTCCACTCCGTCACCTCGCACCTCACCGTTCCTCTTCCCGCCTCCCTCCCTCAAGTCTCCGAATCCATCGCGATGCTTTGGACCGGCGACCTCCTCGACCCTCTAGCAGGACTGAGCGAGGCCGACCGCGCCAAGGTCGAGGAAGTCAAGATCAGGGTCAAGACGCCTACGCCGAGGATCTTGGAGATCAAGCCACCGCCGAGCGCGTTTGAGATGGCGTATTCCAAGGGAGGGGCAGTGGTTACGTTCACTTCCAAGGGCTCGCTGGCGGGCTTGGAGCCTCAGGTGCGTTTTGGGCTGCTAGGGCGATGGGTTGCAGGCTGATGAAGGAGCTGTAGATGGCGAGCGTGCATTATCAACAGCCTGAGGCGGTTACTTCGATTCGCAAGCTCGATCGGATCGTCGAAGTGAGCCACTGGGGTGCGAACCTCGCCTTCACGGACTCGATCGACCTCGTCAACAGCGGGCCCTTGTACGTTCGCACTTCCCCGTCCTCGCTCGCCCACTGTCGCTATGAATTGCGGCCCTGCACTCAAAGCTAACCTCTCCCGCACGCAGGCTCAAAGGCCGATTCTCCCGCCTCGACCATCAAAAAGCCACGATGCACCGCCGCTCCTCCGCGCTCGCTATCACCTCCCTCTCCCTCATTCTCCCCTCCAAAGTTCACTCTCCCTATTTTATCGACATCGTTGGCAACGTCTCAACCTCTCACTTCCGCCCCTCCTCTCCCGCCCTCGGCCTCCCCAGCCAGCGCCAGAAGCCCGCGACTAGCTTGCTGGAACTGACGCCGAGGTATCCTCTCATGGGAGGGTGGAATTACACGTTCACGGTGGGGTACGACGCGCCACTCGGAGAGTTTGTGCGGAGGAAGGGGAGCGAGTACGTTCTCGCCGTGCCGTTCTTGACGCCGGTCAAGGAGGTCGCAGTGGACGAAGTGACGGTGGAGATCCGTCTTCCCGAGGGCGCGAGGTGCGTCATCCTTCCTCTCCTCTAAGTGTGCGCGCTGACGAGATGCGCTGTAGGAACATTCGAGTACACACGCCTTTCCCCGTCGATTCGCTCGTGTTCCCGACGCAGCTGCCGAGCTTCTATGCGGGAGAGCAGGAGGGGTACGTCAAGACTTATCTTGACACGACAGGACGACCGACGGTGGTCCTCAAGAAGGCAAACTGCGGGGATCGACATGGTGGGGATGTGCTCGTGCGTCCTTTCTCCTCTCCTTCCCAGCTCGCCTCCTCGCTTGCCTGTGCGTATGCTGACGTGGTCGCTCGCGCAGATCGAGTACACCGTCCCGGTCCTTCTTGACTACCTCCAGAAGCCTCTTGCGGCGGCGACGGTTCTCTCGAGCATTTTCTTGTTCACCATCTTGATCAAGAAGCTTGAGTGGGGGATCGGGAAATAGAGCATCGTTCAAAGTCTTCGCAGAGAGCGTTGCTGGGAGAGCGAGTACGCGAGGTCGCCACGAAAACAAAGGCACGCGCCTTGTCGTTCTTCTCTTTGCCGTCGTTTCCTGTTCTCTCCGTCGTCTCCTTTATCTCTGTACGATACGTTCTTCGCTCTCCCCAAGGCATTCCCCATTATAGGATCGCAGCAAGTCGAGCCGGATCTGCCGATGCTTCCAAGTGCGACTACGCTTTTCATTCTTTCCTTTCTCCTTCCTCCCACATCTTGTCTGGCACAGGATCACCAACCCGACCACTCAAGAACAAGGCGGCGCCCTCATTCTCCTCAAGGGAAGCCCTCAGCAATCATGCCCAACGACCCATCACGCCCGTTTCCCTCTCGTTCGACCTCACTCTCACGCGGCGCACGACGACATGACACGTCCAACTCGTCCGTCGAGCTTCAAAACTATCCAGGAGTTCAGCTCCACGACCCTCGTTACTACCCCACCGAGGACGATCCTCTCGCCGCCGACACCTCTCCTCGAATCCCTCAGCAGTCGTCCCCTCCCCCGGGGGCCCCTCGCGGAGTCGGCGCACTCCCGTACTACGAGAAAGAGAAGGACGTCCTAGGCCCTCAGCAGCCTCAGCAGCCTTACAGCTCCGATCAGCCGTACGTTGCTCAAGGACACCAAGGGCACGGCGGCTCTCTCGACCTCTCGGACCCGTATGCGGGGATAGACGATCCCAACCTCTCTACCATGCGCTCCGACTCGACGCACAACTCGCGCACCGTCCTTCCGCTCGGAGCTAAGATCCACGTCAACCCCAACGACTCTACGCCGTCGGTGAGGTACGCGGACCAGGCGGGGAGCGACGAGAAATCGGGCTACCGTAGTCCTCGAGGGCGCTCCAGGGAGAATTTGAGTGGGTACAGGAGTCCCCGCGCGGCGAGTCAGGATGGGCTGGGGAACTGGACGGGACCGGCGAGAGGAGCTAGCCCGTACGGACCTCTTGGGGGACGCAGGGGCGAATCAGCGGAGCGGGTTGACGAGCGCTGCGAGCTCGAACCCTAACTTGCTCTTTGCCGATGGTGCGTTCTTTTCTCGCGTTGGTGGGAGGGAGTGGGAGCTGATATGATGCACCCGCAGGCGACTTCATCAACCCGAGCAGCAACGCCTTCTCCCGCTTCGTATGGAAGATCTTCGACTCGTCCTTTATCGTTCGCTGGATTATTTATATCGTCCCTATCATGGGCCTCCTCTGGATCCCCGGTATCATCGGCCTCACAGCTGCGCCCGACGCCAAAATCTGGACCGTCCCTCTCCTCTGGTGGTCCGTCTGGTTGAGCGTCGTCTGGGGAGGATGGTGGGCAGCTGCCTTGGGTGAGTCGACGTGTCTTGGCGCAAAGTAGCGCATTTTTCATGCTGACTGTGTGATTGCAGTCGCGAGGATTGCTCCCACGGTTCTGAACCAAACTTTCGGGGCTGTCGCGCCCGAGCTGCGACACTACATCGTGCGTCTCCCCCTCAGCGACGCGTTCTGTCCTAAACTTTTCGCTCACAGCTCTACGTTCAAGCGATTCAGTTCTACACCGGTGCCGCAGGCTGGGCTCTCGGTGCGTTCTCCTCCTTCCTCGTGCGAGCAAGCGCTGAGGCAGCTCCGTAGGGAACTGGGTCTCGTTCCTTCCTCTCATTCGGAACCACGCCACCGCCGCCACTTCAAACAACACTCTCTCACTCTGCACTCAAGGTCTTTTCGGAATCTTCCTCGTCCTCTGCATCCTTCTCGGCGAGAAGCTCGTCATCCAGGTCATGTACGAGCTCTCACTCCCCCTTCATCAACACCGCTAACACCGCTGATCGCAGCGCTCACAACTTCCACAAGAAGTCCTGTACGCGCATCTTCGCTTCCTCTTCCCGTTCCACGCTGACGCGGCCCCCCGAACAGATGAAGACCGTATCGTCGAGCAAAAGTTTCAGATCAAGGTCCTCGTCACGATGTACCTCAAGTACGTCCTCGCGCTCCGACAGCTCGAGCCTTCGCTGACGTCCCCTTTGCAGCTCTCACGACATCGGTCGCTCGGATACGCTTGACGGGGCGATGGGCAAGGGAGGACGACCTGGCAACAAGCGACAGACCACCGATCCGTCGCTGCTCGTTAGGAAGGCCTTGAGTGGCGCGAAGAAGTGCGTTTCTACTTCCTCTCGTCCTTCTTGTTGATCCTGCGCTGACCTCGCTCGTTCTCAGGGTCGCTCAAACCGCCACCACCGTCATCGGCACCGTCGCCTCCGAAATTGCTGGCGAGCGCGTCCTTCAACCCAACTCCCCCGCATCGATGGTCACCGCCGCGCTCGGCTCGACGAACAAGACGAAGCAGCTCGCGAGGAGGATCTACTACTCTTTCGCCCCGAGTTACAGGGAGAGCTTGATCCTCGAGGACGTGAGCAGGCTGTTCCAGGATAGGGACACGGCGGAGAGGGTGAGTCTTTTTTGAAATGGTCGGGGAGAGCGTAGCTGATGGTCGGACAGGCGTTTGCGATCTTTGATAGGGATACGAACGGGGACGCGACGCTCGAGGAGATTGAGATGGCGTAAGTAGCGTCGCCAGTACCGCTTTCGCAGGGACTGATGCGCTTCGACAACGCAGGTGCCTTGAGATCCATCGCGAGCGACTCGCCCTCTCCAACTCGATGCGCGATATCGACTCGGCCGTCGGAAGGTGCGTCTTCCCCTCTTCGTTGCCTTCGTTCGCCGCTGACCTTTGTGAGCAGGCTCGACTCGATCATCATGTCGCTGTGGTACGTCGTATCGATCCTCATTATCGCCGGTCTCCTCAACGCCAGCTTCAACACCATGATCGCATCGTACGTTCCTCCCTTCCCTCCGCGCGTTTCCGCCGCTGAAGCTTTTGCTGGCAGTGCTGGAACGCTCGTTCTCGGTCTCAGTTGGCTCATCGGAACGACGGCTCAGGAGATCCTGGCGTCTATCATCTTCCTCTTCATCAAGCACGTCTACGACGTCGGAGACCGCGTCGATATCGATGGAATGTCGTACACCGTCATGGAGATGCACCTTCTCTCAACCATCTTCAAGCGCGTCGACGGCATGATTGTCCAAGTGCGCTCTCTCGTGCCGAGTTCGCAGATGCAGGAGCTGATATGGATGGACTCGCAGGCGCCGCACAATGTGCTCAACACCAGGTTCGTGCAGAACATTCGTCGATCGGGAGCCATCTCCGAGTCATTCACTTGGGACGTTGACTTTTCCACGCCGTTTGAGAAGGTCCGTCGTCGTTACTCGGGAGCTCGAGGGGGTGGCTGACTTGAGTTGGCGCAGATCGAGGCTCTTCGTACCCGCATGCTCGAGTTCCTCGAAGTCGAGCGCCGGGACTTTGTTCCTCAGATCGACATTGCCGTCGCCAGTGCGTCCCTCTTCTTCGCACGCTCTTCGGCGCGTTACTGACCTCGACTCGCAGACTTTGACGGCCAGGGCAAGCTCACCCTCTCCTCCGATATCATGTACCGCTGTACGCTCGCTCTCCCCATCTCGCAAATGCAAAACTGACGTCCCGCCCGCAGCCAACTGGCAGAACGGCGCTCTCAAAGCCCAACGCCGCAACAAGTGGACCTGCGCTCTCAAGCTCGCCATGGCCTCCCTGCAGATCTTCGGCCCGGGCGGCGCAGGCGACCCCGCTCCCCCCGCCGCAGACCCAGTCGCGTACACGCTCGTACCGTACTCGGAAGCGAAGGCGGGCGAACTCGAGGATAGTAGGAAAGCGTTTGGGGAGAGGAAGACGGAGCAGGAGGTGCTGGCGAGTGGGACGCATGTCAAGCTCCAGGGGAGTGAGGCGGTCAAGAATGATGAGGCGGGGGAGGTTAGTGATGGAGATAGTAGGGGGGTCACAAAGAGGATCTGAGGAGGGAGGAACGGACGCTTTTTGTTTGCTGCGAGTAGATAGATGTAGATTGGAGATGTGAATAGACCTGGTGTCTAGTTAGCGCCGTGAGCCTTCACGGTTGCCAAGGGTGGTGTTGGGGGAGCATCGGCGAGGAGAGCGAAGGAACGAGGAGCCGCCTTCGTCGCCTCGTGCGCCTTTCTACGTAGCCACGCTGCTGAATGCAATGAGCGCGCACAGTAAGGCTTTTACGCACGCTTCTACCTCCTCTGCGTCGCCTGCGTCTCTCTCCCGCACTGAGATTCGGAGATCGAAGCTCTGCTACAGCGAGCAGGGCCGAGCTTGCGAGATTTGGAGATGTTTTGACAAGCTTGGGGAGTGTGTCGGTTTCTTGCCAGAGTAGCAGGTATCACGTACGTCGTTTGCGTAGGTCTCCGTTGAGGAGGGAGGACTCAGCCAGAGCCCAGCTGCCTTTGAATTTGGCTGGGAGATTGACTCCGGCCGAGATTGGCTGAGAGGGTGGGGCCCTTTTCTCTCGACCCCGCACACCCCAAGCAACAGCAACACCTCGTCTCCAGCTGAGCTTCACTCTCAAGCCGACCAGTTGTCCGCTCAGAGAGAGCCGCCTCTCGTTCCCTCTCCAGACTCGCGACCGCGCTCTCGTCTCGCTTGCCGCGGAACGCTTCCACCCACGCCAGCCGCTCAGGATGCCTCGAGACACCTCCAAGGACGCAGATGGTGACGAGATCAAGGCAAAGAAGTGAGTAGGCTTCAAAGCGGACGTGGGCGCTGGGGAGGAGGAGGCGGGACGCTCAACCGCTTCTCGACTCTCGAGGAGGATCGCTAACTCTCGTGCGTCCAATAGCCGCCCGAGGACTTCTACGGCGTGCAACCTCTGCAGGAAGAAGCGCGGCAAGTGCGATGGTACGTGCTCGCGTGGGGAAGGAGGTGCAAGGGGGGCTGACCGCGTCGAGCAGGACTCAAGCCGGTGTGCACGCCTTGTCAGAAGTCGGGCAACATCTGCGAGGTACGCTCAGCTGCTTGAGTAACCGGGGAGTACGAGCTGACTAGTGTATCGTCTTGCAGTTTGACCTGGGATCCGACAAGCGGAGTGCGTCGCAAACAGGATTCGAAGGAGGAAGACGCTAGCTGATCTCGACTCCGCAGAACCGTTCACAAAGGCTATCGTGAACGCCATGCAGCTGCGTATCGACACGCTGGAAAGCCAGCTCGAAGCCCTCACCATGGGCGGAAACGCGCACGCCAGCGGGTCGGGTCTCCCAGCAGGAACGCAGCTCTACGGCGGCCCCTCCGTGGGCCCAAAGCACATGCCTCAAGACGCTTTCCAGGGCGGTCTAGCGCTGAACGCTCACGGAGAGCTTCGGTTCTACGGTCCCACGAGCTCTTACCGCGCCGTCCTCGCCGAATCCGCCTCGTCGACCTTCCCCTCCCGCGCCCCCTCGCCCGACCCCTTCACCTCCGACTCGTCGCACCCCCGCAGCTCAGCAACCGTCGACGCCATCCGCGCCTTCTCGCTCACCCGCGCTCCAATCCCCACCGCCTCCCCAGCCGACCCTGCCCTCCCCCGTCGACCCCCCGAGCTTTCTCCCGATTTCGCAGCGCGGTTGATGGCGCTCGCATTCGAGTTCTCCTTCAGTCAGTTCTCGATCGTTTCCGAACGACCGTTTTACGACGATCTTCAGATGTACCCGTGAGTCGCTCTCCCTCCCTCCCTCCCTCCTGCGATGACGGCTGATGAGGAGCAGGTACGAGCGAACGAGCAACTACAGCCCGTTCTTGTTCAACGTGATCCTCGCGATTGGGTCGCGGTACCTCGATCCAGACGAGGACTACCCGCCGGAGATTTGTGGGCTGATTGGGGATCCCGATACGAGGGGGGACATATTCGTGACCTGGGCGCGCTACTTGTTTGATCAGGAGTTGTACAACCCCAAGGTACGGCTTTCCTGCGAAGAAGAGAGAAGCGAGGCTGATGAACGTCGTGCGTGCAGCTTTCGACGATTCGAGGATTGGTGAGGGCGTTGCGAGATTGCAGCGAGAGCACGGCTGACGGTTATGAGCGCAGCTCTGTCTCGGCTTGTACCTCGCAGGGCGTGGATTCGATGGCCCCTGCTACATGTTCCTCGGGCTGGCGATGCGACTCGTCGAAGACTGTTCGTCGTTCTCCTTTCGGTAGCGAGATCGCAGCTGAAGATTTCGCTGCAGTCGGACTGCATCTGGGGATCCACCGCCTTTCAATGGGCTTTGGAGGCCTCACTGATGAGCTCATCTCGGCGCGACGAGATTGCTTCTTCTCGGCGTTCGCCCTCGATGTGTACGTCCTCGTCGCTCGCTCCTGCAGACGTCGAACTGATGATCTCGCAGCCTCGTTTCTATGTGTCCGTCCTCGCTAAACGCACTATTTCTGTCGCTAACTTTCGCTCCGTAGACATCGGTCGCAGCATCACCTTCACCCCCGACGAGATCGACCAGATCCCGCCCATCGTCGTCCCCGAGCTCGAGTTCGACCAACCCATGTACCGCTCCTCGGCCCTTCATTGGGGTTCGAAGCTCATGCTCATCGGTGGACGACTGATGACGAGCATCTACGCGCTCAAGCCTGGGATCTCGCTCGCTACTCGCCAAGCTGCGGTACCAGAGCTGCACCTCGCTTTGGAGTCCTGGTGGGCTATTTCGCTGCGATGGAAGAGGCGGATAGCTGATGCGCATTTCTACGAACAGGCACCATGATCTCCCAAGTCATTTGAGGTCGTCGACGGCGGATCCGGCCAAGGCGCCGCATTCTCATATCATCGGTACGTCCCTGCGTTCGTCCTTTCGACGCTTTCGCTGATTCCTCCACTGGCAGGACTCAACCTCATCTTCCACATGATGCACATTCAGCTCCACCGCCCGTGCGTTTCTCAGCCTCTCGCTCGATCGCGCGCCAGCTGACCCCGATGCGCGCACGCAGCTTCTTCCGCCGCATCTCGCGCGATCCCACGACCAACCTCAGTACCGAAAAGTGTCTCGTATCAGCGAACCACATCGTCCGCCTCGTCAAGCTGCAGAAGAGCACTGCCGGACTCCGAATGACGCCTACAGGATTCCAGCAGTGCGTCCCTCGCTCTCCCCGTTCAACCTGCTGTTGATCACGCTCGCAGTGCGTTGTTTTGCGCAGGAACGATCCTTGCGGTATCGGCGGTCGAGGATGGCATTTCACTCTCACCGGCGTTGGACGCATTGAGGAGGACGCAGGCTCGGAACGACCTTCGCACGATCGTCGAATCCCTCCGCGAAGCCGCCATCACCTGGCCCACCGCTTCTACCTCCGCCATCATCCTCGAAGGTTTGTCCCTCTCTCCCTCTCTCCGAAGTCACAGGCTGATCCTGGTCCAGCGCTCATGATGCAGTGGAAGCCTATGGCGGTCGCGGATCTCAAACCTGATCTCGAGACCTTCACGCCGGACACGATGATGGAGACGGAATGGAGGCCGACGGGGGATCAAGCTGCTACGGCGACGTTTGGGTGGATCTTCCCTTCGTGGGATTTGGACCCGGACGAGACGTTCGACTTTGATTCGCTGTTGAACCCGATGCCGGATTGTGAGTCGTCGCTACTGCCTGATGGATCGAGCTGACTGTGCGTTAAGTGGAGGTAGATGGGAGTTTGAAATTGCTTTTCTGAGGAGGGGAGGGGGAGGAGGAGAGGGCCGTGTTTGCGACATAATAATTGAGGGGGAGCGGGGTCGCTCTCCGCCTTTTTCTCGTCAATCACGATCTGGAGAGGATTTACCCTGTGGAATCTGGATCTAAACGAGGAGAAGATAGGGCGCAAAGTGGTCTCCGTACAATGGAGGAGGGAAGTGCTTTCCTCCGCGCTGGGCGTGTCGAGCACCGGAAGTTGCTCACGCGCCGGACTACCGCTTCCCTCTTAAGCTCCTGCTTCGATGGCTCTTCTCCTCCATAATCCTCGGTGAGTAACTCGTACTCTACACGCGAAGGACGAGCCTGAACAGCTTCCCCAGTTTGCACCAGCGCCGTCAACCGCGCGACCTTCTTCCTCCTCCAACCCCTCTCACCACCACCAAGTAACCCCGCGCCCCAGCATGGCCGCCGAAGCGATCATTCCCGCTGTCAACGGCAACGAGGAGCTCCTTCACAGCGAGGTGGACGTGCTCATCATCGGAGCAGGTCCAGCAGGTGTCATGGTACGCGCGACTTCCTCTCCCTCTTCTCCTTCCGCATCGCGTTTTCCGGCCAAGCTGACCCTCTCAACCGTTCTCACAGGCTGCAGATATCCTGGCGCGATACCACGATCAAGGCGTTTCGGTTAGGATCATCGACAAGAGGAGCGGCGCGCTTGACAATGGTGAGTTCTCGTGTGGGGTGGGCGTTCGGGGACTAGCTAACGAGTGGCTCGGTGTGAAGGACAAGCGGATGGGCTGAACTCGCGGTCGCTGGAGATCTTTGAGTCGCTGGGATTCTTCGAGAGTATTGACAAGGAGGGATCTCGCATGGTGAGTGCACCCCCACTTGCCGAAGGCGAGAGCTGGGAGCTGATCCTCGCGTCCCCAGAGCGAGATCAACTTCTGGAACCCCGATCCTACGACTGGTCACCTTACCCGAACTGCTCAGATGTGAGTCAAGCTCGCGTTCGAGCTGCGCGGAGCGAACTGACCTCGTTCAGCCCCGACACTATCCCTGGCCTCTCGCGGTTCCAGCAGACCATTCTCCACCAGGGACGCATCGAGGCGCATCTTCTCGCCGATACTCTTGTACGTTGCTCTCCAGCTTCGCTTCATCAAATCCTGACGCCGCTTCGCAGAAACACTCAAAAGGAGCCATCGTCGTCGAGCGCGGCGTCCTCCCCGAGGCGATTGAGATCGACCAAAGCCTCGTCGACGACATCTCGGCGCACGCTATCAAGGTGACTGTGCGCCACCTTTCCGAAGAAGAGTCGAACCCCGACGGCCTTACCAACGTTGGCGGAACGCGAAGTGGTCTTTTCCGATCTTCCCTCGTTTCGGCCGAGGAGGAGGAGTCGCTCTAGTACGTTCGGTCAATCCTTTGACGCTGCTTGTACTAACGTTCTGCTCCTTGCAGCAAGAAGAAGGAGCAGGCCGTCAAGAGGGAGGTCATTTCGGCAAAGTACATCATCGGCTGCGATGGTGCCCATTCTTGGACTCGACGCTCTCTCGGCGTCAAGATGATTGGCGAGCAGACCAGTGAGTACTCGCTCAGATTTGTTATGAAGCTTTCTAACGAGTCCGCAGACTACGTTTGGGGAGTCATCGACGCGATCCCTCTCACCAACTTTGTGCGCGACAGTTCGATATTCCTTCTCTCGGGCGTCTCGCTGACTTTCTCTCGTTCCTCAGCCCGATATCCGGTCTCGCTGTGCCATCCACTCTGCCAACGCTGGTTCCGTACGTCGCGTCGCTGGCGGCTCAGCGACTCGCGCTGACCTCGCTTCCGCAGGTCATGATCATCCCTCAGGAGCGTGACCTCGTCCGCCTCTACATCCAGCTGCCGGTCAGTGTAAAGCCTGGAGAGTACCTCGACCGATCCAAGGTCACCGCCGAGGCCATCCTCGACACCGCTCGCAACATCATGGCGCCCTACACGCTCGACACGAAGGAAACGAACTGTTCAACTGGTCCGTCTCCACCTTCAAAT
>KZ627154.1:401940-439889 GCA_002917775.1 Glaciozyma antarctica PI12 | reverse complement strand
CCTTCGTCCCCGCAGGAAACGAGTTCGCCGCCGGAATGAGCATCAACTACGCCGACTCGATCCTCGTCGCCAAAGACGGAGCCATCAAGTCCAAGCAGGACCTCGCCCCTCTCCTCCCTGTCGGCAAGCGCTTCTTCTCGGCCCAAGTCGTCAACATCGCTTCCGCCACCGCCGACCAGCTCACGACTCGCATGCCGACGAACGGCGCGTTCCGTCTCCTCGTCTTCCCTGGAAACGTCGCGCAGCCTCAGGCGATGGAGCGCCTAAGGAAGCTGGCGACGTACCTCGATGGTCCCGAGAGCGTGGTCAGCAAGTACACGCCTGCGACGGCGGAGAGGTGGTCGGTTATCGATGTCATCACTATTCGTACGTTCTTCGCTGCTTCGAGCTCGACCAAGCTGACCATTCTGCACGGCAGACTCCTCCCCTCGATTGGATCTCGGAATCTACGACTTCCCTCAGCCCAGCATCTTCCCTCCTCACAACTACAAGAAGATCTACGCCGACGGACCCTCCTGTACGTCCACTCCTCGCGCACCGTCCTCGCTCCCACTAACTCGCCTCGTAGACCACCGTGGAGACGGAAAGGCGTACGAAGCCTACGGTATCTCTAAGGAAGTCGGCGCCCTCGTCATCGTTCGACCTGACCAATGTTCGTCGCCTCGATCTCCTCAGCGCCCCTCGCTGACCTTGCCATCACGCAGACGTCGCTGCCATCGTTGGACTCGAGGACACCGATCTCCTCGACGCCTATTTCGCGCAGTTCCTCCTCCCTGCGAAGGTGGGGTCGCCGGCGAGTGGAGTCGAGTGCGTCAGTCCTCCGGATTGGAGCAAGGTCGCGAAGCAGGTTATTAGCGAGACGAAGGCGATTGCGTGAGGGAATTCTTCAGAGTTGGGATGTATTTCGTTGGATTTGCAACACGTTAGGTAACCAGGAAGTCTCGGAGAGCGGAAGAGGATCGCAGGAGCCGAAAGCAGTTGTGAGAGCGAGTTCTCCTCACGCCTTCCCTCGCGCATCGCACTCAGGTGACGTGTGAATAGGATACAATTCCAAGGGGGATTATCTGTACAGGTCGAGTCGAGCAGCTCAATGTCCGGCGGCTGCTGGCGCGTAGGTGCGAGTGAGCGACGAATCAAAGTCGTCTAGAGAAAGAAATCGGTCAGTTCTCGCTCGATGAGGTACTGCGAAACGACGCACAAAGCTGCTCGGGCTCGATGTCCTGGCGGAAGATGTAGCGACGGACTGGTGCGATAAGTGAATTAGCTCAGGTTTGGAGCAGAGGGGGAGGAGAAAGACGTACGCCAGAAGAGGGGCTGCCCGAGTCCCCAACGCGCGTGCTTGCGAGTGGACACGCTGAAAACTTGATCGAGCTGGAGAAGGCAACATGTTTAGTACTGTGCTATAGACGTAAGAGCTGAAGGCGTACCTCTTCCAACGAGAGCGATTTCGTCTCGGGGAGGAGCATGAGGACGAGGATGCTGAATCTTCGGTTAGCGGGACAGACGACGCAGCGAGGGAGTTACTCACAATCCAACCCAGTTCATTCCGGCGTAGAATCTGAGGAAAGAGGGTCAGCGGGCTCCGACGGTGAGAGCAGCGAGCTCAACCTACCCGAATGCACCTTGAGGCTCGAGAGCAGCGAGGAGAAGGGGGAAAGTGAAGGCAAGAACGCCGTTGAATCCCCAGCAGATGGCGGTCGCCCAGGCCATGCCAATAGGCCTAATGTACAGCGGGCTGCGACAAAATCGGTTCAAGCGTTGTTGCGGGAGAAGAGTGGGATACGTACAAGGCTTCGGCAGAGTAGGTGAAGGGAACAGGTCCGCATCCAGGCGAGTAGACGATTCCCTGATTGAGCAGCAGGATTAGCACAGTAGAGCTCCGCCCGTAGCGAATGTTCGCCTACGAAGAGATAGATTCCTAGGAGAATGACAGTGATTCGGCCAGGGCCCTCGGGGATCCAGAAGGCGAACCCAGTCATGAGCAAGCAGACGCTCATCATGGGATAGGTAGAAAGGAGGAGGTTACTGCGAAAGCGAGAAAGTCAGTGCAGTGTGCGAACGCGCACGACCGAACGACGAACCGGCGTCCAAAGGAGTCCATGAGCTTGATTCCCGGGATCGCGAATAGCCAGTTGATCATGCCGAATCTGGGTGCGTGGTTAGCGTTGGTCAAACCCATGTTGGAAAGGAACGACGCACCCCCAGCTTCCGAGAAGAGCCTGCAGCTCGGTGAAGCCAGACAGAACGAGTACACGGCCAGAGTAGTAGGCGATGACACTGCGAAAGCGTCTTAGAACGAACGCGAGAGTGTGGGGAAGGAAAGGACTTACTTGACTCCGCAGAACTGTTGCCTGAGAAGTGGAGAAGCGGTCAGCGCGCGGGTCCGAGCTACGAGATTGAGAGGGTAAATCTACGCACATGAACATCTGAGAAGGAAGGGGTGAGTTAGTAATGCAGTAGGAGTAACAGGAAGCGGACGTACGACGAGGAAGGCACCCGTAGTCGCGCGCCTATTGCGAGGAATAGTAAATAACTCAGCGTACCGGTTGCCCTTTCGCTCAATCTTGTTCTCGATGCAGAGGAGGGTGTCGATGTAGTCTATCCCATCGAGCATTCAGCACGAATTCCTCAGCGAGGTCAAGAGAGGAGAGGACGCACAAAGATCGCGAGCGGCTTGCGAATCGACAAAGCGAATCTGGCGGAGGGAGTTGTAGGCGTCCCTGTAGCGATCCTTCTCCATCAACCAACGAGGCGATTCGGGACAGTAGAGGACAGCGACGAAGACAATGATAGGGGGTACAGCACCTGCGAGGGAGGTTCGAGTCAGCCTGCAAAGGTTGGAGCGAGTAGGGACCGAACTCACCACTTCCAAGCATGAGGCGCCAGTTGAGTCCTTCGATGGTCGACGAGGTAACCCCGTAAAATACGAGTGAGCAGACGAATCCAATCATGATGCCGAACGCCGTCCACATCTGTGAATTCGCGTGAGAAGGAGGGAAAAGGCATTGGTGATGGGGAATTCTCACCTGCCACATGAGCACAAGGCCTCCTCGAATCGGAGCTGGGGACATCTCAGCGGCGTACACTGCGAGGAAGAGCTGTCGTCAGCAGTCGTTCGTCACTGCCAGACGGGCGACACTTACTGGGCACCGTTGCGCTCTTGGGGCCAATTCCGAAGGCGAGGATGCAGCGCGCCGCGAACAGGTTCTGCCAGGAGTTTGCAACAGCGGACCAGATGCAGGGCACACAGGCGAATACGAGGGAGATAAGGATGGTACCCTTGCGGCCGAAGCGCTTGTTAAGCGGATCTGTCGCGGGGCGTCAGCGGGCCTTCTAACGCGCCGATAGCGAGATTACACGGACCAGTGCACCAACAGGCGACGGTGGCGCATACAAAGTAGGGAGCGGCGTTGACGAGTCCCAAGAGGAGGGTAGACTGGCTGTCCGAACCTCCGATACCGAACTGGCTCGGAAAGAAGATGCTGCAGGGAGGGGAATGAGTGGCGACACCGAGCGAGCAATAAAAGGCACTGACTTGGCGCCGTTGATGAGTGACTGATCCTGTCCTTGTACGACGCTGCGATGGCAGAACAGTGTCAGCGAAAGTGAGGGACAAGGAAGTCGAAAGGAACGACGAACGCGGCCATAGAGCAGACGGCGATCGTGAGGTAGAGCTTCTTCGGCTGGCGCCATTTGTGAGTGTATTCTTCGCGTAGAATGATCTTCTCCTCCTCGGGAAAGTCGTCGAAGTTGTCGAAGCAGAACGGGTCTCCGGCGACTGGAAAAAGACAAAGTCAGCTCGGTCGACATCTCCCCGCCGCGAAACTCGCTCCTCGCTCTCTCCCTCCCGCGACAGATGAAGCACTTACGCATCGCGCCCTTGCGCAGCGCAGGAATCAAGTCCTCCAAGCCGTGCTCGCGCGCGAAGCGCTCTCCATCAGCAGCAAGCGCTTCGGCGGTCCATCCCGCGAGCGGGTTGGCGAGCTTCGCATTAACGTTCTCGTTGGTGACAGTGCTTGAGAGCGCCAGGCGGCCTTTCTCCGTGTCGCCGGCGTGCTCAGAGTGGCGTACCGAGTCCTTGTTGTTCGTCGCAAGAACCTTCTTCTCGTCCTTGGGTGGGGGATTAGTCGAACCGGCTGCGGTCGAGTTGGAGTCGACGGAGGCGGGCATCGCGGGGTTGAGTGTGGGGTATGGTGGAGGCAGAAGTGAGGGGTAAGATGGAGGAAGGAAAGAAGAATGGTGCCTAACGAGGATCGATGAGAGCAGTACCTTGTGCTCCAAGTTAACCAAGACCCCAAACGCCCTACCCGCAGTCCGAAGAGCAGGGCCTAAGAAGGCGGAGAAGCAGGTAGCCTCGAACTAGGACAGCGGCCAAGGGATCCCTCGTCATCTAATTGGCCACCGAGTCAGCGCCTCCATTGTGGCTCCGCCGATCCTGCCGGGGCACCAGCGTGGAGAGCGTCACAGGGAAGAGATCGCTGACGGCCCGCCAAAGCTTGAAGACGAGGCGAGCAGCCGGCGGGATCACCGAGAGTCCGAGAGGGAGGAGTCACTCTCCGAATCCGAAGAGCGCGCTGGACAGCCTCGACCGCGGGCGGCGACGCCTAGAGGAGCGAGGAGGCAGCACAGCAGCCTGGTTCCCCAGCTCGACGAGAAAGCCAAGCGGCGGCGCAGACGAAGCGAGGTGGGAAAGCAGATCCAGAGGCGCAGAGTTGAATCTGCCGCTCGACGCGGAGAACGGCGAGGGTAGGTGGCTTGACTAGGAGCGTATCGTGGCTTGAAGGCGTGTCGGGCGAGAGGGAGGAATGGGAGCAAGCGAGTGGCGCAAGCAAGCTGCGAAAATCAGTCTCCCAGCCACGCATCTCGCGTAGCCGTCGAACCGTGACTTCGAACACGTTGTACAAAGCAAAGAAAGAGCGACGGCATCGTGGTACGAATGGCAAGAGAACAGCAGCAGGGCAGCAAGCAAGTCGATACGGGACTTCCCTCGCAAAAGTGACCCGAGGAGGGCTGCCAGAGCGACAGCAGCCGTCTGCGAACCAGTCTCGAGCCCGCCGACATCACCAGACAGACCCCATTAACGCCAATGTATTCCTCCCCACTCCATCCCTCCAAATCTACTTGCTCCGCTTGTAAATCTTGGCCAGGAAGCTCTCAAACACCTCGCGCTTGAGCCCGTCTCCTCCCTCGGCAGGAATATTCTGGATGAGCGCGTTGATCTTGGTGTAGACGTCCGACTCGTAGACGTTGAAGAGGTCCTGGAGGTGAATCTCCTCGTAGACGGTCTTGACGCGCGCTTCGGATTCAGAGTTCTTTTGACCATAGTTCTCCTGCGGTAGGCGTGGTCAGTGAGGTGAAGAAGGAGAGGAGGAGCACGACGCACGTCGAGAACCTTGCGCTGCTCGGGCGTAGCGACCTTGAGCGCGACGTTGATGTTCCAGCTGCACTTGTTGTCGAGGATGTCGGTTCCGATTTTTCCGATGAGAGCGCGATCACCGTAGCAATCGAGGATGTCATCCTGGATCTGGAAGTACTCGCCGAGCGGGATGAGGATATCGAGAGCGGCGGCGTAGGATTCGGGGTTCTTGACGCCCGACATGTGCATGGCGAGGGCGACAGGGAGGTAGAAGGAGTAGTAAGCAGTCTTGTAGACGACGATCAAGTGGTGCCTGAGTTCTCAATTAGTCGAGAAAGGAGGACGGGGAGAGCGATAACGCACTTCTCGAGGGAGAACTTGCTGAGGTCGACCGAGTCCTCGGGAGCGGTGATGAGGTCGATGAGCTGTCCAAGCTCCGTCTGGAACGTCGTCTGCAGCACCACTGCCCGTCAGCCTGGTATTCCGCGCGCCTGGCTCGTCGTACGCACCTCGTGGAAGAGCTCGAGGAGGTCGACATAGTAGCTCTCCTGGCGGAAGTGCTTCTTGAGGAGGTAGTAGATGGCGGCCTCGAGCATAAACGAGTCGTTGATCGCAATGTTTCCCACGCCCTCCTGCGAACTCAAGCCAGCTCAGCTCTGTCCTCAGCTCCTCGCAACGCGGACTCACGACAAGGTACCAGCAGGGCTGCCCACGGCGAGTGATGGACTGGTCCATCATGTCGTCCGCAACAAGAAAGTACGCTTGCAGCTGCGCTCACACCTCCATCAGCTCCCATTCCACCCGCTTGAACGCACACCCAGCTCACCAGCTCAATGCACCACCCCAAAATGGCCGCGCGTCGGTACTCGTCCTCCGTCAACGGCGCACCCTTGAGAATCTCGACCGTGTCGCACACTGAGATACCCCTGTTGAGCTTGCCTGCGTCGTCCTTGTCGTCAGCTACCTCCTTGCGCGCGAGAGGACGGAGAACGCACCACCGGGCGTGTTGCAGTCCAAGTTCTGCAGTGGGCGTCAGCGCCGTCAACAAGCGATAGAGAGAGCGCACGCACTCTCCTGAACCACTCCTTGGCCTCGGCAGGCATCTTCTCCTGGTCCATGTAGGCGAGCAGCTCCTCGCGGATGACGGGCCAGACGGAGAGGAACGAGTCGCGCGAGGCGGACTTCTTGTCAACGGCGGCGGACATTTTGGGATAAAGAGTGTGGGAGGGGGTGCTGGAAGGAAAGAGTTGGGAGGAAAGAAGAGGAAGTCCAAGGCGGCGGAGGGTTCGGGCAAGAGGGGGTTCGTGTGGTTGTTCTTTGACTCTAACCCGTTCCGCCTCCTGCTAGACCGCTAGAGATCGGAATCAGCTCAAGTCGGCTCAGCAACTCGACCCGCGAAGACGACCAGCTCAGCTCGAGACCACCGCCCGACGCAGTCCCCACGCTACGACGACGACACGAGCTGGGACGGCTCTCCGTCCTCTCTCTTTCGACCAGACTTCTCGCGAGTCGGGAGCTACACTAGACGAGGTGAGTACGGCCCGCCAGCTGGGACGACTCCAGCCCCTGGAACACGTAGCTTACGATTGCGTCCTCCCCGTAGCTCCGTGACCGATGCCTCCTCCTAGCGCGGAGACTAAACCCAGCGGCCTCCCACCTGCCGCACCCCTCCTCTCCCCACCAAGTACCTCGACGCGGCGCTCCTTCCTCCCCAAGCTCCCCGTCACTCTTCCAAAGCGTCTCCCCGGCCTCCCTCGTCCTGCCCACCCACGCCGCTTCGTTCCCTTCCGTTCCTCTCGCGAACGAGCTCTCTCCCCCCTCGATCCCTCCCAACCTCCACTCGCGACACTCGTCGTACGCGTCCTTGCCGGAAGGGACCTCGTCGCCAAGGATCGGAATGGCCTGAGCGATCCGTTCCTCGTCCTGCGATACGCCGATAAGCGCGTCACGAGTCCTACGGTACAGAAGAATCTCAATCCAGTCTGGGGAGTTGGAGGAGAGAGCGTCGAAGGAGCTGGAGGAGAGGCGAAGCTCGAGGCGGAGGTGTGGGAGGGGAGGGTCGGCCAGGCGGTCGAGATTGTCGTTTGGGACAGGGACAGGGTCGGCAAGCAGTATCTCGGAGAGGTCAACTTGCGCATCGAGGACTGGTGGGGCGAGCCTTCGTCTTGGAAAGATGGAACGCCGCCGGTCGGGGCTCACGACGCCGACAGCAAGGTGCGTCCTCCTCTCTCCCCGCTCGACGTAAGCTAACGAAGTATGCGATAGCCCGTCTGGCACGAGATCAAGTCTTCCCGTTCTCGTGCGACCGTCTCGGGCGCTCTTCTCATTCAGGTCGGCTTCATCGCAGCGCCCTCGACCACCAAGTCGCCGTCCAAGGAGCTCTCTCCGACTCAGCGCTCAGCGATCCTCGCCGCCCTCCAGCGACTCAAGGACGAGCACGAAGGCTCCCGTCGCGCGAGCAAGGAAGAGCGCGTCCTCCTCGCAGCTCCCGTACGTCCTCTCCCTCCCTTCGCACGCCGGTAACTCACCTTCGCACGCAGACCGAAGGCGTCGGCACCCAACCTATTTCCGAAGAAACCCCTCTCGGTCTCTCTCCCGCCCCAGACGCCGTCATGGATGAATCTTCCTCCTCTTCGGGCTCCGGTACCGACAGCGAAGAGAGCGACGAGGAGTCGACGTCCTCCGAAGACGAGGGAGACTCGCTACCTACCATTCTCGGATCCCCATCCCTCCCCGCCACCGTTGCGCCCACTACTACCTCCGAGTTGACGCTCGCGGTGCCCGAACTCCCGGTTTGCCCTTCCACGCCCGCACGCAAGGGGCTCATACCGCTCTTCAAGAGGATGGGATCGGCGAAGAGTGTTACGACGACCTCGAGTCCCAAGGCGACGGAGAGTGGATCGGCCTCGGAGGGCGGGGAGGGCGGCGTAGCAAAGAAGGGGAAGAAGAGGTTTGGGAGGAAGCGGGTCGTGCTGGAGGGCGCTGCTGCGGTCGAGGAGGAGAAGTCGGAGGGGAAGTCGGGGAAGGGGAAGATGATGAAGAGGAAGAAGAGCAAGAGGAGGAAGGGACCTGGGGCGGGGTATCGCTACGAGGACGACGACGACGTGTTGGGGCTGGTGCAGATCGAGATCAAGGGCGCGAAGGATCTTCCCAAGTACAAGAACAGTGAGGGCTTCGTTTCATTCGGTATGAAAGGTTGCTGATGTTGAGCTTCGCAGTGCTCAAGACCGGCTGGGACATGGACGCCTTCCTCGTCGTCTCCTTTGGCCGCAAGGTCTTCCGAACTCGGTACGTCCTCCCTCCTCTCGCTCGAACTTTGCTGACTCGCGTTCGTAGCGTCATTCGTCACTCGCTCAACCCCGTCTGGGACGAGAAGCTCTTCTTCCACGTCCGCCACACTGAACGCACCTGGGAGCTTCACTTCAACCTCTACGACTGGGACAAGATGTCGTCGAATGATCACGTTGGCGACGTCTCAGTCCCACTGTCGCAGCTCATCGGGGAGGAGCTCCAGCCGGACGAGAGGGGGCTCTACCCCTGCTCGAAGGAGGGGAAGCTGCTCGGCGACGAGTTTAGGGAGCACGAGCTGGCAGTGCATGTGGTGGACAAGGAGGGCGTCGTCGTTCAAGGGTCTACGCTGATGATTCGCGCCAAGTACACTCCTTATGGTGCGGCTTTCTTTGCTCCTCGCGTGAGCACAGAACTAACCACACCTATTCAGATGCTCTTCGCCAGCAGTTCTGGCGCTGCTACCTCCGTCAGTACGATATCGACGAGAGCGGAGCCTTCTCGCACCTCGAGATCTTCTCTATGCTCGACTCGCTCGGTCCGTCCCTCCCCTCCGCCCAGCGTGCTTCGCTAACCTTGGCTTCCAACCAGGATCGACCCTCTCGAAGGAGACTATCTCGTCCTTCTTCACTCGTTTCGGCAAGACGGACGACCAGGAGCTCGACGCGGACGAAGTCGTCATCTGCCTCGAGCAAGAGCTCCGCAAGCCGCTCGACGAGAAGCGCCAAGCGACGTTCGAATCGGGCATGTCGACTCCCGCGCTCGGAGCAGGCTCGCTGGGGTTCGTAGGGTTGCAGACGAGCGAGCCGGAGGGGATGATGGAGGAACTCGCTCCGAGCGGTATGCAGGAGGTCGTGCCGCCTGGGACGGAGGTCGTTACGAATTTGGAGAGGGGAACGGTCGTCAAGGCTCCTGGGGAACCGCCGTCGAGGAGCTCGTCGTCGTCGGGAGCTGTGACGGATGCGGTGGTCGAGGAGAGCAGTGGGTCGAACGATTCGGTCGAGCATGGTGCGTTGGGCTCGGGAGTGTGGCTGAGACTTGAGCTCACGCGTTTGTGTGGCGGGCAGTGATCAACGTCAAGGAGTGCCCGCTGTGCCATCGCACCCGACTGCGTTCGAACGCCGATATGGGTACGTCCTCCTCTCACTTCCCGTGACGTTTGCTAACGACGAGGACCAGACATCGTCACCCACCTCGCCATTTGCTCGAGCAACGACCCTCGCTCCGTCAACAGGATCGTCGTTGGCGAGTTCGTCACTGCTAGTCAAGCGCAGCGCAAGTTCTTCACCAAGATCATCTCCAAGGTCACGAAGGGAAGCTACCGCCTCGGAGCTGTACGTTCTTTTTGAACAGTGGTTCTGGGAGCTCTTCTGACGAGTGTACTCCCGCAGGATTCTGCCAACATCGTGAGCTGCTCCGCGGGCTGCATTTGAGAGTAGGGAGCTGATGCCGAGGCTGCAGATTGTGCAAGACCGCAAGAGTGGCGTGCTGATTGAGGAGAAGATTCCCGTCTACGTTCGCCTGGGGATTCGGCTCGCTTATCGCGGGATGGGAGCTGGGGGAGGGATGGAGGGAGCGAGGAGTGAGTTGGGTTTTCGTTCTCGTGGCGAGGCGTTGCTGATTCTACATGTTAGTCCGTCGCATGCTCGAGTCCATGAGCTACAAGCAGGGAGCCAAGTTTGAATCGCCCAACTCGGTTCGCGAGATCCGTCAGTCCTTCCTTTGAGACGACTGCAGATTCAGCTGCTGACGCCTTGACTTGCGCGCAGAACCCTTCATCGACTTCCACAAACTCAACATGGACGAGGTCCTCGACCCTGTTTCGTCGTTCAAGACGTTCAACGAGTTCTTCTACCGCAAGCTCAAGCCCGAGGCACGCCCAGTCGCCGACCCTGACGACCCGAGGACGCTCGTCTCTCCCGCCGACGTAAGTTCTTCTTCCTCACTCCCTAGCACTTGCTCACGATCTTCCCGATGCAGTGCCGCGCGATGTTCTTCGAGACGATCGACAAGGCCCAGGAGATCTGGATCAAGGGACGCGAATTCTCACTCGAGCGACTGCTCGGCGACGCGTTCAAGGACAAGGTGGCGCTGTACGAAGGAGGAAGTCTCGCCATCTTCCGTCTTTCGCCGCAGGACTACCATCGCTTCCACGTTCCCGTCGATGGCGTCTGCGGGCCTCAGAAGAAGATCAACGGCGCCTACTACACTGTCAACCCGTGCGTCCACTCCATCCACGGCTCGCCTGGGCTTGCTGACAATAACGACGCTGCTAGGATGGCGGTTCGCAGCGCAATCGATATCTACGGCGAGAACGTTCGCACTCTGGGGACGATTCTCTCCCCAGTGTTTGGCGAGGTGATGAAGTGCGTCTTTCTTTTCGGCAGTGCGATACGAACGGCAGGCTGACGACGTCGCCGTAGTGTTTGGGTTGGTGCGATGCTCGTTGCTACCACTGTCCTGACTAAGAAGGAGGGCGACGAGGTCAAGCGAGGAGATGAGGTCTGTCCCATCGCTGCTTCGCGGTGCGTTTGCTGATGCCTCCTTCGAAGATTGGTTATTTCGCCTTCGGGGGGTCTACGATTCTCACTCTCTACCCCAAGGGGAAGGTCGTCTTCGATGCCGACTTGCTGGAGAACTCGGCGCAGAGTTTGGAGACTCTCGTCCAGATGGGAACGAGGATTGGGAGGGCAGCTTAAGGAGGGGGAGGACGGACTTTTTTTTCCTGGTGGAGACAGCATTCTTTGTTCTTAGTACAGCAATCCGTACCCTCGTTAGACCTGACTACGCTGTTGCATCTTTGAGAGCGCCGACGGTGTTGAGAGCGTCGAGATTTGCGGGCAAACGACTTTGACGGCGCGTTCGTTCGTTCGTTCCTCCCCTCGCCCCAGTGCACACCAGTGATCATCAAAGCAGCCAGCTCCCTCTCTCACCCCTCACCGGCCTCACCTCACGCCCGCCTTTCCCCCCCCCCCCCCCCTTTTCCGCCTTTCGTCCGTCGATCCTTTCCCCTGCAGTGATCGAGCTCGACTCCTCGATCGCTCACCTTCACAAAAACGTCCTCGGACTCTACGACAAGGTGAACCAGGCGCTCAAGTCAAGCAGGTGAGTGCGGTCTACGGCTAGTGTGGACAATACCCGGAGGACGAATCGGTGGGTTGGCGCCATCGTGCTGGGCGACCGCTGTGGGCTGTCTTCGACTTGCGGCGGCGCGACACGCTCTGGGGGAGGCAGTGGGGACGGAGGACGGGTAACAACGATGGCGTATGGACGGCGCTGACGGCAACGCAGGCTCCACCGTTGAGGCCTTGAGGCACGGTTCCTTCGTCAGGCCTCGCCTGCTGCTTGTTTACCTCCCTCTGCAGGTGAGTAACCCCCTTGTGCTTGTTCTGTTGTGATCGAGGCTGGTAGAGATGGGAGCTGGGAGCTGGTGTTGGTGCAGCCATCCTCAGGCGAGACACCATCGTCTTGGTTGTGCGGGCAGCGAGCAACCTCACACGACCCCCAGATGCTCAGGCCAGGTGTGCTAACGTGCTCTGACTCTCTCCGTAGCCACTCGAAATGTCTCCTCAAGTTCCTATCGACCCAGCCCTCTCCCTATCCGCCCCTCCGCCAGCCTCCCCTACCCCAGCCGCAGCTCCCACTGTCCCCCTCGGCCGCACGCGCTGTTACTGGGCCATCCTCTCTCCCAACCTCGACTTCGTCTTCCTCGACCCGATCCTCTGCACCCACCTCGGCGACGAGAACCGCAAGCTCCTCGGGACCAACTTGCTCACCTACGTTCATCCGGACGAGGTGGACAGCTTGAGGAAGGACCTACTGCCTACGAGTGATGCGGGAGGCGTTGAGAGCGGTGGAGTCTTTGGGAGCGTGACGAGGTGAGTTGTATTTTGCGAGGAATGAGACGAGGGAGCTGACGCGTGCAACAGGTGTCGCTACTCGCGCATTTCGAGGATCCGCCAGCTGCTTGGGTGCGAAAGCCCTCCAATTCCTCCAGACGCGGAGCTTTACACGTACGACGACGAGTACCTACCTCTGCGGATCGCGACGAGCTGGATTGGCGGTGTCTCTGGCGCGGCGTCGGGCAGCGCGAACGAGGGCGGTGCGGCCAAGGGAGCTGTGTTGGCGTTCTTCCACGCAACAGAAGGTGTGTTCTGGCTTCCTCTCTAGTTTCTCAAGCGCTTACACGCACCGTGTCGCAGACAAGGACCCCTCGCACGACAACAACGAATCTAATCGCTCCAACTGGACGAACTGGTGCGGCCCCTTGACCAAGGACGGCTCGTACCTCTCTCCCGAGCGCTGCGTCGAGCCCTCCATCGCTCTCTCCCTCGCTACCTCCGTTACCTCCTCCCATTCCGCCCCCTCGTCGGATTCTGGCGCTGCCGAGGATGAGGCGCCGCCCTCGCACGTCTTTCAGATCCTCGATCACGAAGGCCAGGTCATTTTGAGCTTTCCGAAAAGCGAGGGAGAGCTCGGGGGGAAGCGGAGCTACCAGGTCGAGGACTACGGAGATCTGGCGAGGGAGGTCATCAAGATGCCGCGAGGAGCCGAGGACGCGACGACGAGCTGTACGCGGAGATACAGGAAGAAGCATCCGGTGTGAGTCTCGTTCCCCCCGACGGCTGCTAGGAGAGCGTAGCTGACGCAGTCTTCATCGCGCAGCATGAAAGGAGGGACGCTCACCACGATCGAAAGTGTGGTCATTCTCTACGGCTCCATCACCTTCGCTTGCTTCCAGACCGGCGGCGTCAAGTACACCTCCCTTCCCTCCAGCGAGTTCGCTCTCGAAGACGTCCCGACATCCGAGCGTCCTTCCGTCCTCTCGCGCAAACGGAGCGCCTCACCTGATGCCAGCGACCTCCCCTCCGACGCCAAACGACCTCGAACGAACAAGGCGCCACCTCCTCCGACTCTTCCCCTCCCCTACCCTCTCGTCACCCAGCCCCCGTTCTCGATCGCGACGTCTCGACACTTTTCGCAGACGCTCGAACAAGGCAGCGGCGCTGGCGACCTCAGCCCGACCGTCGCGTCCGCCTCCGCCATTCTCGGGTCCTTCAACCAATCCCCCGCACCCGAAGCCGCTGGGTACTCCCCGAATCTCCCTCCCCTCCCCTCGACCTCTCAACCTCCCTACGCACCTCAAGGCTACCCCGGTTCCCAACCCCCCGTCCTCCCATTCTCCTACCCCGGTCCCTCGCCCCATCCCCTCTCCCAGTCCTTCGGCACGAACAGCCTCACGCCTCAGCAGCAACAACAGCTCCAGCAACAGCGCCAAGTCCAGCAGCACCAACAGCAGTCGCAGCACGACTACGCCGCTTCCTCTCCCGCCTCCGCTCTCAGCCAGCTCGCACATACCGCCTCGCCGCAACTTCCGACCCTGCTGCCGCAGCCGCCGGGGGATGGAGAGCGTGCCTCCGCCGATGAAGCAGAAGAGGGTGAGGGTCAAGGGGCAGGAACCGGTCAACAAGATTGGGCCGAAGGCGTGCGAGAGCTGTGGGACTGTCAATAGCCCCGAGTGGAGGAAGGGACCTGGAGGAATCAAGAGCCTCTGCAACGCTTGTGGTAAGTCCGTTTTCAGTCGTTCTCGCGGGGAAAGAAGCTGACGCACCAACGGTTGCCAGGCTTGCGGTACGCGCGCGCGGTGACGAGGCAGAACAAGAAGCTCGAAGCCGAAGCGAACGGGGAAGCGCCCTCGCCCAAAGCTCCCAAGGTGAAAGCTCTAAAAGCCGCCCCCGCACACTCGGAACCAAAACCCTCCCCCTTCGACATCCCATCCTACAAGCCCCCTCCTCTCATTCCCAGCGTTCAACGACCCTACTCTCCCTACTACTCGACCTCGCAACAAGCGTCGTCGGGCTACACGCCGCATAGCTTTGCTCCCAACCCCGGATCGTCCAATTCCCAGTTCGCACAACAGGAGTACCCGCCGTTCCAGCAGCAGCAGCGGCCATGGTTCCCTGGGAACGCAGGGTTTCAGCAGCAGGGGTACTCGCCGTATAATAATTGGGGAGCGCAGAGTGGGATGGGGTACGGAGCGGGGGCGTCGCAGCAGGGCGGGTCGCAGCAGCAACAGCAGCAGCAGCACGGCGGAGTCCAGCAGCAGCAGCAGCAGCAGCAGGGAGGACATCATGGGGGACAGCAGCAGGGAGGGGCGCAGCACGGAGGAGAGCAGCAGGGGGGTTCGCAGAAGAGGGAGGAGTAGCCGAGGAGATAAATACACGCGCGTAGCACTGTTGAGCGGGAATTCGCATACTTTGTTAGCTGTCGGTGCGACGAGAGCAGATCGAGAGAGCAGCGAGGAGAGCAGATCGATTCGAGAGCAGTTACCGGACGCAGATCGCCCGTCGCACCCTTGACGCTCCGTTCCGTTCGCAATGCAGTTACAAATGCTCCCTCCTCTCCACTCGTCCTGGACGTATTCTGCCGAGGCCCTCGCCCTCCTCATGAGATGACGAAAGCCGACTGGATGAGGTCGATAGAGTAGATCCAAGGGTTCTTCGGCGTAGGATGGTCGCGCAGGCGTTCTCTGTTTCATGAACGTGCGTCAGCTAAGCGGGTAGGAGAGCATGGGCAGAGAGACGAACCGCTGATTGACGCGGAGAATGAAGTTGACCAGCACAGCGAGGAAGATTACCGTGCACACGACGATAGGACCATACAGATCGTCTGCGCCCATTCAGCTCCCTCCCCCCTCTCGCACAGCAGAAGAACTCACCATGGTGCCCCCCAAACCTCGTCAAGATCCTCCTCCTCCTCCTCTCCTGCATCGCCCACGCATACCCCAGCATCCCCACCGCGATCCCACAATACGCCATTCCCATCCCTCGCGCCACCCAATCCCCTTCTCCAGCAGCATTGAACAAGGCTAACGCGAAGCTCGAGATGAGGAGCGAGACTCGTAGCCAGTTCAGGAACGTTCGTTCTGAGGCGAGCCAGACCTGTTTGACGGCGTTAGCACAAGGGGGGGAGAGAGAGGAGAGAGCGGACCTTGGGCTCGATCTTGGTCCCGTCTGAAGGGAGGGTTTGGGCGCCGTTCGTCGAGCCGTAGGCTGGGACGGGGACGTAGCCAGCGGGGTGAGGAGGGGAGCCGAAGAAGGTGCTGAGGCGGTTGTAGAGGCGGGTTGGGAGCTCCTGGAGAAACGATTGCTGTTCGTTTGACATGAGGGAGGAGGTCGGCAAGTCTTGGTCGTGTGCAAGAGGAGCGAGAGAGGAGGAGGGGAAGGCAAGGAGTCACCGCACGTGCGCAACTTGGACTTTTGGCTCTGAACGACGACGACGACGAAGGTATTCAGAAGCAGTTTACAGCAAGACCGATCTAAGAAGAGCCACCAGGGGGACACTGCGAAAACTATACGAAAAACAACCGGAGCCCACCCTCCTCGCACTCAGAACGCTACCTCTGCCAACTGCGGCGCCTTCCCCGACGACTTGCTCTTTGGATTCCTCCGCTGGTACTCCTTAATAACCTCCTGCTCCGGGCGAGAGAGGGTTCGGGGGTCCAGGAATCCGAGGATCTTGGGCCCGAGGTTGAAGTTCGCCTTGCGAGCGTGATGGACGTAGCGAGCCATTTCGAGGTGGAGAGGAGCGTAGTAGGCTTGCGAAGCTCTTCGGAGGGTCTGGAGAGAAGAGGGTTAGTTGCGAGCGAGGAGGAGAGGGAGAGAAGGACGAACGATGAGGACGGTTTCGAGGCCGCTGTCGAAGAGGTTGAGGTGGAATTGGAACGCGGCTTCGTGGTTGGGGCAGGTACTGGCTACGGCATTGATGAGGCGGAATTGGGCGGTCTGAGGAGGGTTGCGTTAGCGAGGAGCGAAGGCGAAGAGGAGAAATCGAAACGCACGCAGTAAGTCATCGCTTCCGACTCGACTCCTCCCGTCATCCCTGTAGGCACCTGAGGCGCCTCGATGCTATCCTCGTTGATCTGGTCGAGGTTCCCAAACAGATTCCCATGGTGGCAAAAGATCCTGTGCGCACAAAGCCATCAGCCTCCTCCTCGCGCGCTTCGCCGGCCGCCACTCACCAAAAGTAATCCCTGACGACGTCCGTAATCTCCTTGACCCAAGCTTTAAACACCCTCGGCTTGTGCGTACTCCGGATAAAATCGACCTTGGCCTCCTCCCTCTCGTCCCCCGGCCCACTCAACAAACTGACGACCATCTCATGCGTCGCCTCCCTCCCTCCCTCCTCCCCCTTCATCTTCCGCATGTACCTCCTCTCCCCACCCTCCAATACGATACCCGCCTTCCAGGCTTCAGCGGTGATCGGCCCTGCAGAGGCGGGACAGATATCGAAGAGGGATTGAATGAGCTCTACGAGCAGCTGGCGGCAGGGGAGGTCGCCGGGGTGCTTTTCGGAGAAGAGGAGCGAGGTGAGCTGGGTGAAGGGAGCCGGGGAGCGGGAGGCGAGAGCGGTCTTGCCGACCTGTGCGTCGAGGTGGTGAGTGGGCGATTTGAGGAGCAGAGGGGGGACGTACGGAGGTGAGAGTGAGTGCTTTGAAGCAACGCAGGATCTCTTGAAGCATCTGGTCGTCGTGTTGTTCCTCCCTGCTCACTCGTTAGCTCTCAACGACGAAACGCGAAAGAATATCACGTACCTCCACTCGACATCCAGCAGCTCCTTCAGCCTCTCCAGCAATCCCAAATACCCTCCATGCTTAACAAACTCATCGACCCACCTATCACATCATCAGTCCCACCTCACCACCTTAAGAAGGACGACTCACTCAGGCTGTTCCCCCCTCAACCGACCCCTCAACCTCCCCACCTCTTTCACACTCAACTCCGTCTCCCTGGCCCCGACACACCTCGCGCTCCTAATCCTAACCGCCCACCACATCGGGTCCTCCCCGTCTCCCCTCACCACGACCCCCGCACTCCGTCCTAAACTCCTGAACACCCCTGACGTCGTTCCCACCCTCTTAACGTCCTCGAGTGATGCCGGACGAAGAGCGGTGGAGGACTTGGTCTTGCGGAGGAAGGAGGGGAGCTTGATCGACGCGTCTTTCTTGGCTGGGAGCGGGGCTTCGATAACGTTGAGAGATTTGGCGCGCGCGTGAGTCGGTCGAGGGGCTGAGGAGCGGAGCATTTCCTCTTTAACGGCTTGGGTGAGTCCCAGCATCTTCGTGCGAACGGAGCGCGAGGGGAGCTGCATCGTATCCTGCGTTTTTTTGGCGGCGTCAGTACAAATCAACGAAGGTGGGAAGAGGACGTACGAGGAGCTGGGCAAAGGCTTCTCCCACCCGAGCTGCCTTCTCCTCAGCCGCCTCAAAGCCCTGAGGCCTCAATCCCGCGCCAACTGTGCTCGCCCTCGGTCGACCCTCCGTCTTCTCCTCCTGCACAGGCATCCGCTCGTACTCCTCCTCGCGTCCATAAGGGAACGAAACCGGGAGCGCTTCGATAAAATACGAAGTCGGGCTCCTCCTCGCCACCGGTCGTCCCTCCTCCCTTCGCTCGACAGGTCGTTCCTCCCTGCGTTCCTCCCTCCGTTCCACCGGTCGCTCGTCCCTCCTCGGCGTCGGAGCCGTCTGTACGATCGTCGGCGCCACCAAAACGCGTCGTGGAGTCGCCTGCTGGACCTGCTCGACATGCGCACGCTCGACGGTCGCCCGGATCGAGGATTCCACCGTGATGAAGCTCGTTCCAGAGTCGACGCTGTGCGCGCCTTCGGAGGCGCCGGTCGAGCTGACTTCGCTCGGAGTACCGCGGGAGGGGAGAGGCTTGGAGAGGTCGCGAGTGGGTGGGAGATGGTGGTTCTCCTTCTCTGTTGGTGCGTGGGACGGAGGGCGGCGGGATTGTTGAGCTTGGAAGAAGGAGGCGGGGACGGTGGGGATTCCAGCAGTTCTCGTAGGGGATACGGGGGAGGGCGAGAGGGGTGGGGAGATCTTAGGCGAGGAGGCGTGGGTGGAGTAAGGGCGCGAAGAGCTGAGGCTGTTGGAGGAGGAGAGGCTGCTCTTCTCGAACGCTTTGACGAGGCCTGCTACGCCGTTCGTTTTGGGAGAGGGGCGCCAGCGTTGTGCGTGCGTGGAGGGGTCGGTAGGAGGTACGCCGGTGATGAGGGAGCGGAGGGCGAACCTGGTGGGGGAGGGGGGAGGGGAGCGTGAGGTCTGGAGGGAAGGGAGAGGAGGGGTTAGCTAGGGTCGTGACGGCGTTGGGCTGGTGCTGAGACGGCAGACACTATATCAGGGCACCTCTTCTCCTTCCATGTCCTGCTGAGGCGCCGTAGAGTCCCTGCCCTCCCTGCACGGCGAGACCCGCTTGACCGCAAACCCTCCTCCACCACTCCGCCCTCGTTCGAGGTGACAGCGAGCCTTGCGTAGTCTCTTGAGCGATGCGTACCTCTGCCAGCTTGGCCATCCTGAGTTGTTGCCGTCGGTGTTGGGAGCGGGTTGGAGAGGATTGTTGAGTGAGAGTCGCCGGAGATGAGACGAGGTCTCTCCGAAGGCTGGCGGGGTGTGCTCGTCGCGGTCGTTTGCGGTGTGGTTGACTGGGTTGGACGAGGGGGAGGTGAACGTAGGTCGAAGTTGTCGTTCAAGAGAGAAGAGGGCTGGACGAGCCGAAGCTCAAAGTGCCCCACGCTGCCCCCACGTGATCGAATATTTCGCTGGCCGAACTTTGCTCTCCTCGCTGCTCGACTGCTGGTCGCGTAAGTTCCTGTCGCGTCCAAAGAGCGCTTCTGAACGGCGCTTCCTCGACGAAAGGCGTATCGAGGAAGGACGCGGAGGGCTCGGAGGATGAGGTTTCATCGTGTTGATGCGCCTGCGTCCAGTCGGAGGTGGACGAGATTCAGGGGAACCTCGAGTACGCTCCCAAGGAACCGGCTCCAAAACCTCGCTGATGTGCTGACGATATATACGAGTCGACTCTAGGCCAGGCGACGTATCTCGTTCTTTGCGCTCGTGAGAGCGCTCACGGCCTCCCTTCCTTTCGCAGCCGATCTCTTTTCTGGGAACATGCGATATTGTATGAGTTAACAACAGCTTCGAGCTCCCTTGTCGTCTCGAACGCGCTAACGCATTCCTCGCAGTGTGCGGGATTCTTGCGCAGGTGCGAACGAGCGATGTTACTGTCGTGCGGCTTCTGCAAATCCTGCGCCTCAAGAAATACAGCAGCTTACCGGCGTCAAGTACTACGCTCTTCTTCTGCATCGAATCGCGCCATCGCTGACGACCCTCGGGCACAGCTTCACCTTCTACTATGGCACGAGATACTTCCACGACGCTGAAATCACTCGTCCTTTTGTGATCACAGTGGCTATTGGCGTCGGTGACTTGTTCGTAGCCGTGTGATTCGGCACGGTGATTGATTTTCGTCTTCCTCTGCAGTCAACGTCGTCATGAGTCCGTCCCAGAGCTTGACGCTGCTTGCTTTCGCTGCTTATCTTTCTGACCTGCGATCTGGACTTAGTTCGCCGTACCAGAGACAAAGCGCCACTCGCTCGGAGAACTTGGTGCGTGCTGATTTTGACGTCGGCTGCGAAGCTCGCTGACCGAGGTTCGGACTTTAGACGAGATGTTCGGCACGTCTTCCTTCCTCTTCTGCCCCAGCTCCTCTAGTTAACGTTTAGCTATTACAGAGTCTGGACTAAAGCCCCGGAAGACGTCCGACTGGACTCCTTCTGGTACTCACGGCGCTCACGGCGACAAGCTCGAGAAGGACTCCATCGAGAAGATCCAGACTGTCTAGGTTTCCCCACTCCGCTTCTTCCTCACAGTCGTAGCGCGAGACCCTGTCCTTATCCTTTTCTTAGCGAGCTCCCCTTGTCACCTTGGTATAATCGAAGCGGCCCCCCCCCCCCTGGCGATTTAACCCCTCCTGGAATACCCGAATCCGCATCTGCTTACCGAATCCGATGCTCGTTTCTGTTCACACCAACCAGACAGCTTTATTGAAGGAGAGAGCTACTGGGAGAGAACTGGTTGAGGCCTTCATGCACTGCTGCGTCGGAGCTCCGGATTTGAGAGTCGTCGAGCCGTTGGTCTTCTCTCCCTGCTCTCTGCAGCAAACGGTGAAGATCGATGCCCATTATTCGCGCTGGAATATTCAGGGTGGCTAATCCAACTCGATTCCACTGAGCAACAGCATCTCAAACTGATCGCTTGCTGCCTCCTCCCCATTCCCTCCGCGCATCAACTCTTCGTCGTCGACCGGAACGACGCGTCCGTAGGTCGCTGGCTTGCGGGCGCAGTCGAAAACGTAGATACCGTCTGCGACCCCGAATCGCTGCCACGCCGGGGAGGGATTGTCGAGCGAGGGACGTTGCCGCGTCAAGACGGCTTCAAAGTCGAACCACCGTCCTGCAAGCGGGTTCGTCAACTTTCCTTGCAGATGAGGAATCTGGAATCTGAAGACGCACCGAAGGCAGACCAGAACGGGCGAACGAGAACCAGACTCCTCACTTTGTACGAGAAGAGTATCCTCGGTGATCCCCCTCGCTCGCTCGGCGTTGTAAGCCCGATCAAAGTCCTCAGAAGCGGCGGGTAGAGGAAAGGGAAGTAAACAAGGTCCGAAGCAAGGACGACATCCGGCCTCTGCTCCCGCAGCAGCGATTCCAGCGCTTCCATGTCTCCCCAAGGCAGCGCTTTTACGCGCAGTTCGGGTAGCGAGGCCGCGTGGGATGTGCGGAGGGCATCGACGTTCCGCTGGAGGAGGGGTAGAACTTCGTGCAGGTCGGTGAGGAGGAGAGTTGTGTGGGAAGGAAGGAGGGGTGCGAGGGAGAGGGAGAGGAAACCTGTTCCTGAACCGAGGTCGAGGATCGTCTGGGGAGTGAGGGAGGGGATTGGAGGTGGGGGAAGGAAGTCGTGCGATGAAGATGAGGTGATGTAGTGCGATAGGGCGTAGGCTGCTTCCCAAGTACTGTGCGGGGAATCAGAGGAAGCACAGGAGATACCGTTGAAGAAGAGGACATACCGCCCTGCGATGCCGAAGCTGGCTATATCCTGCACGGCTGATTCGATGGGAATGGAGGTGGTGGCGAGCTGAATAGATTGTGAAGTCGAAGGGAGAATTTGGAGCTCGGAGGGCCAGTTGGGGCTGCTGAGCATCGATTGCGAGTGAGGGAGACCGGTGATCGCCGAAAGGTGGGATGACGGAGGGAGAGAGACTGCGCGAAGAGGTCAGTTTGCAGCCCCAGGAGACCTTGATAAGGCACCGTGCTTGCCTCAGCACTGGCGAAGGAGGGGGAAGCGTTGCGGCCTTCGAACGTAGCGAAGGTGAGGAGTCCTGATGGGCTAAGACGACCTGGCGCTGTTATCTAACTCACAGAAAGGCTCTTTCGGGGCGCTGATCGGCAGCAAGGGAGCAGAGCTTTGTGGACGAGGGAGAGCCACGTCTAGCGCCGCGAGAGCGCGAAGGTCCGTCTTCGTCGGCGAAGCTCTCCTCCCTACTTCACCCCCGCCTTATCTGGTGGTACGAACAGCTCTCCAGCAGCGCCAAATACCGCCCCCTCGACCTCCGCCAGCCCCCGCGCCCGAAGCCAGCAGGTCAAGCCGACATCCTCCCTCCCCTTCTCTCGACGTCGGAACGTCTCAGAACGGTACGTTTGGTGGCGCCTGGCGGGGACGGAACCCAGCAGCTTGTGGGACTGCTTGATTTGGAGCTGGACCAGGGAGCTGACTTAGAACCTACGCAGGGCGTAACTCGTAACACCTCTAATCGCCCTATCGCCCGCCATGTCTGCCGTCCGCAAAGCAACACACGCTGGCTCCTGGTACTCGAGCTCAGGTGGGCGCTCACTTAGCGAGTGAAGCGTCGTACAGCTCACGCTCGCTGCCGCAGCTTCCAAGCTCGACAAGGAGCTCACGACCTGGCTCGGCGCGGTGGGCCGCACTCCGGAGCTGCTGCTGGACTTCCCGATCAAGGGATGCAAGGCCGTGATTGCACCGTGAGTGGGAAGCTACGCAAGAAGGAGCGGATCTAACGCGACGAACGACGCAGGCACGCTGGCTACTCGTACTCTGGGCCACCTGCTGGGTGGGCCTACCGCTGCGTGGATGTCGAAGCTGTGTGCGTACTGCTCCTGCTGACTGCAAAGGCTTAACTAACGGAGCTGCTTCAGGGAGCGAGTCTTCATCCTGGGACCATCGCACCACGTCTACCTTACTGGCTGTGCGCTCTCGCGTTGCTCGGAATACGCAACTCCTCTCGGCTCGCTGTCTTTGGATCTTGAAAGTGCGCTGCCTGCCTTTCGCCGTTCAACACAGCTAACTGCTGCTGCAGCTATCGCCGAGCTCGAGAAGACGGGCAAGTTCGAGAAGATGTCGCGCGAGACCGACGAGGAGGAGCACAGGTGTGTCTTTCGCCTCGCGCCGACTGGAATCCAGCTGATTCTCCCGCTTTCGCAGTATCGAAATGCACCTCCCATACCTACGCAAGATCTTTGCCTCGTGCGTTCCTTCCTCGCACATCAATCTCCACTAATCGTCTCCCAGGAAACCCATCACGATCGTCCCCATCCTCGTCGGGTCCCTCTCCCTCTCCTCCGAGAAATCCTACGGCTCTCTACTCGCGCCCTACCTCGCTTCCCCCTCAACCCTCTTCGTGATCTCCTCCGACTTCTGTCATTGGGGCACTCGCTTTTCCTACACCTACTATCAACCCAGCCCCTCGCCCTCGCCTTCCCTCCCCCTCCCTCAAGGCCGCACTCTCTCTCGCACGAATCCCTCCCTCGACCCCGGGCACCCGATTCACAAAGCGATCGAGGTACTCGACCGCGCAGGGATGGAGGCGATTGCGTTTGGCGGTGCGAAGAGCGCGAAGGAGGCGCACGAGGCGTTTGCGAGGTATCTGAAGGAGACGAAGAATACGATTTGTGGGAGGCATCCGATTGGGGTACTGCTGGGGGCGGTGGCAAAGCTGGAGGAGGAGGGGTGGGAGGCGGAGTGCGCGTGGGTGAGGTATCAGCAGAGTAGCGAGGTGGTGGGGTTGGCGGATAGCAGCGTGAGCTATTCGAGTGGGTTCGTGAGGATTTAGCTTGTTGAGATTGCTTTAATGATCAGTGATACGGCTCGTTCTCTGTCGTTGCTGGTAAGATGAGCAGCTCGGCTCTCGAGCGTGCGGAGCTAACGTTGGTTCCTGACAGCCTTCCTTGATTGTGCGGACCTCTCCTTCCCTCCCCTGCATGCAGAGAGCTAACGTTCCTCCGCAGACTGTTGCGACCGGAGTCGTCAACCTCGGAATGAGTGAGTCTCGCCCCCGCCCGCCCTCGAAGCCTGAGCTGATCATTGTCACAAACAGCTCTCCCTGGTATCTACATGGTTGAGAGCCGTGCGTTTTTCTTGCTGCCCTTCTGTGTTGACGTTCTGCTGACACCTGGCTCCCTCAGTCGGTCGTCGCAAGTTCTTGATTTACGGAGCTCTCTGGATGTCCTTCTGCCAGCGTGAACTGCCTTGGGGTGCTTTTCTGTCGTTTCGTCGCTCACCTATTCCGTTCGACAGTCATCGTTGGATCCGTTGCTGTCGGCGCCGCTGGCACGGAGACGGCGAAGAACGTCCTCGGCGAGTCCTTGCTTCTCCTCCTCTTCGACTGAAGGCAGCTAACCCAACTCTTTCTAGTCGCTTTCACTCTTCTTTTCATTGCTAGATTCGCCTCTACCTGGGGTCCTGGAGCCTGGGTGCGTCGTCCGTGGCCTGACTACTCGTCGCTGCGGAAATTGACCTTTCTTGCGTCGCAGGTCCTCATCTCCGAGCTCTACCCTCTCAAGCTTAGCGGAAAAGCCATGTCGCTCGCTACCGCTTCCAAGTGGTGTGTTCAATTACTTCCCTGACCCGTCTGAGCCGTTCGCTGACCGCCGCCGGAATTGTGATTAGGTTTTGGAACTGCGCGCGTTGATGCTCCTCCTCTCCCAGGTCTGCTTTCCGGCTAATTCTCGATTTCTTGAATTCGCGCAGATCATCGCGTTCGTCGTTCGCTGCGGGAGGTAGAGTCTTGCGAAAGTGCGAGTGAGATCAGTCGCGAGAACGTTGGTGGCGGAAGAACAAGCGGGGGCCGGCAGTGCTCAGCAGACGGTGCGAGGAAACCTGGAGGATAGCAGCGTGGGGCTTGGAAGCAGGTGAGCGTGGCGAGCAGGTGCAAAGGACGGAGACGAGCTGATTTCAGGCAGCGTTCGGCTGAACAGACTTGAGCAGACGCGGGACGAGGTCATCTCGACGTGGTACGACCTCTCTGGTCCCTTCCGCGTCCCTGCGGCGGCACGCGCACTGCTCTGAACGCCTGCTTCTGAATCGGAACAGTCGAGGTCCGCTCTACTCAATCCCAGGTCGTCGCAGGAAGCTTCAACTCTGCGATCTCACAGACTGCGTTCGCTCTCTCCCAAGGCCCTACTCCCGTCTGCTTTCACGCGGAAAGCTTCTCCTGGATGTTTGTTCGGACTGAAAGGAAGTCAGCAGGTCGTCCCGCTCACCTCCTCTCTCGCGAAAGTCAAAGTCGAAGTGATCTTCCTCCTCAGCTCCTTTCTCAGCCCGCTTCTCTTTCTCCTTCCTACCACTCGCTCCTTTTCCCCCGTCAAGCTCTAACTGCTCCCCCACCACTCACTACCACTATGCATATCACGAGCCTTGCTGCTCTTTTCCTCGCCGCTTCTCAGGTTGCTCACGCCTTCCCGGCGATGGTGAGCTCTGTCTCTCTCCTCTCTCTCGCTGAAACTAACACAGCTCCCACAGCTCGACACGCTGTCGCCTCTCCAGCGTGCTCGTCTTACGCGCGGAGTCAAGCGTCAGAACCTTAAGAGCGATATCACCCCCCGCTTCGAGACCGATCCCCCCTCGCTCGACAAGCGGTACCTCGTCGGGGGACTCGACCTCCCCCTCATCCTCATCCCAGGACAGCTCATTCCTATCACCGTCTCCTTGCCTGGAGTCGTTACCGTCGGCCGCAAGATTAGTGCGTCGTGTCGTCGTCGCCGTCCCGGAGGTCTGTGCGCTAATCGCTAGCGAACCTTCTTCTCCTCGAGCAGTTCCGGACACCTCTCACCCCTACGTCGCTCCCACTTCGACTAATCAGCGTGGAGGATGCCCGGGATTGAACTTGATGGCCAAGTGAGTCCCTCCTCGATTCATTCCTCGTCGACGTCGCACCGTTCTTCCTCCCGCGTCTCCTCCTCGAGATCGAAGCTGACGCTCCTCACAGCTACGGTTACATCTCCCGCACTGGTTAGTTACCTTCCTGAGAGGAATGGGAAGAAGCTAACGTCTTTCGCAGGGATCACGAACGTCGGCGAGCTCCTCTATGGTCTCCAGGAGATGCTCGGCATGTCTCTCGACCTCGCTGCTGTTCTTGTTGCGTTTACGTTCCGTGGAATGACTGATATCACCACGTGCGTTCCTCCCATTCCGCTCTCCGTCGCCAGCGCTAACACATTCGTAGCCTCAAAATGTCGATCGGCCTCACCGACTCGCGCACCAGCGGCCTGTTCACTGTTCTTTTCGTTCGTCGAGCCCTCTGCAGTCCCTTCTGCGCTATGAGCATAAGTGCTGACGCTGCTCTCGCGCAGGGCCAAGCTCCCGGCCTTTTCTCCCCCGCCTCGCACACGAAATGTGTGTCCTTTGCTCAACTTTGGGCGTCCCTGAGCTGAAGGCGATTGCAGATGAGATTGACGGCTCGATGGCGTTCTGCGACAATGCCTTCTCCTCGAACGGAAACGGCAACAACTTCAACTCGACGCTCTGGACTCGCAACGAGGAAATCGCAGCAGCTGGGAGTGGTCTTTTCGATCTTGACTTTGTCAAGGGTGAGTCGCGTTGTCCGACAGGCAAGGAGTGGAGTTGACGAGCGTCGCAGAGGCTCGTCTCCAGGCGTACAACGCCTGCGTTCAGACGAACCCGTCCTGCTCGTGGCTTGCTGTGGGACAGTACGTTGTCTCTTACCTCGCTTCGCTCTCATAGCTGATGTGCGATCGCAGAATCCTTTTCTACGTCCGTCCTCGTCGCTCGCTCCTCTCTTTGTCTCGCTGATGTACCTCGTCGCAGGGTGCCGAATGTTTCACCTTCCTCGTTCGTTCTCCCCCTCCCGCCTCTTCGCTACCGCTAACTCTTCCACGCAGACCATGCCCTCCACCGGTACCGACGGCAACCAAGAGCCCGCCACTCCAGCGGTCGTCCGCGCTTTCTCGGGCATCAAGGCCAACGCGAACGGCTCGTTCAGCAAGATCCCCGAACGCGTTCCTACTGGCTCCACCGGACCTTGGTACCGCCGTGCGATGCCTTTGACCGTTCGTCTTTTTTGGGTGCTGGTCGTTCAGGCATCGCTGACAGTCTTCACAGACGGTTGAGATTGTCGAAGCCGCTGTCAATGCCTACGTCGCGAACCCAGTTGCGTTTGGGGTCAACTCGAACGGCAGTGAGTCGGATATCCTGAAGGAGCGATCGTCGAACGGAAGAGCTGACGAAACCTTTCGAAAGTCAACTCGTTCGTCGTCTCGGGCACGCAGCTCAACCCCGAGAACGTTACGCCCGCTGCTGTCGGCTGCCTTCTCCTCGGTCTCGTACGCATTCCTCCTCGTGCCCTGGGCGTCCTTGCTGACTTGAAGCACCGCAGATCGTCGAGGACGCTCCGATTCTTGCGAACGCCTTCGTCAACGCCCTCGTCGCGCCTGCCAGGCTCGCTTTTGGGTGCTCGTAAGGTCGTTGAGCGACTTCGTCCCTTCCGTGCAGTCGCCATTCGTTGATCGCAATTCATACCCCGCGTTTCATGCTCTCAGATGGGACGGAACGTCGCCACCGTTCGCGGGCGGAGGGACCATCGCAGGCTAGCTCTCTCGCTTCCGCAGCTCACCCGGTAACCCATCTTCATTACGCTCTATCAAGTATGCGGAGGACACTTTCCAAACGTGGGAGGAGCGCTCGACTCTCCCGAAGCCAGAAGCTTGATCTGCAACGCCGTAAGCGCATCAGTTATGCACGAGCAGCGACGGGGAGAAGAACGCACCGTCTGCGAAGTCGTGTACACTGCCGCGAGGACTCCAAAGACCAAGAGAGCTATGTCGGCGATCTTCTGTCGTCGAGTGACGGCGCAAGCCTTGTAGTGGAGCAGTGCGGCTGAGTGGGAAGGAGCGATCAGCACGGCAAAAAAGCGTCGCGAGCGGAAGACGTACGATAGCAGAAGCACAGCGGCACGCTGGACCGACGCTCGTTAGCCTCGGTGAAGAAAAACGGGGGAGAAGTACGCACCACGCCACGGAGCCGATGAGACTAACAAACTTGTCCAAATCGCTCGCGCCCGCCCACGCGATACCACTGCACCCGACGACGACGGCCATGCGGAAGAGGTTCTTCTCCCACTTGACCTTGTTCGAGTGCTTGCCCGAGCGCGAGAACATGCCGTTCTCCATGATTCGCACGGCGGGGAAGAGCTGCAGTGGGGTCGAGAGGAGGATGGCGATAGAGTAGAGGAATTGAGCGACATTGACGAGGCGGTCGTCTTGTGGGAGGTTGACGAAGACGACGGTCTGGAAAGAACGTTAGTGGGAGGACGTGAAGGATGAGCGGAGACGAACCTGGATAGCGGAGCCGTATGCAGCGTAGGCGAGGGCCCCTCCAGCAGCGAAAAGGACCATAACGCCGACCATGACCCCCGTGAGGACGCCAGGGAACCGATGAGGGTCCTTCATCGACTCGGTGATAGGAATGATGAGACCGATGCCCTCAAATGAGAAGACGGCCGTTCTGCGCGCGAAAGCATTAGCCAGGCTCGGCGGGAGGGAGCGAGAGGCGTACCCGATGAGGAGAGGGAAGTCCTTGGAGTTGAACATCTTGACGTCGGCAAGTCCGTTGTCGGCGAGGACCTTGATCTCGTTCGAGAAGATGTAGACGAGACCGAAGAGGATGAAGGCGTCTGCAATGAGCGCAGTTCCAGAGAGCTTCTGGATGTTGCGGATCATGGCGAGAGCTGCGAAGGAGATTAGCAAAGGGAGCGAGGGTGAGAGAGAGTGGCGCACGGAGAAAGATGACGAGCTGCCCAAGGATGAGGAGCGCAATGGGGACGAAAGTACGGCAGTTTGTAACCGCCATGAAGAAAGCTTGAAGGTTTTGTGCCTGCGCATCGAGTTAGACGAGGAAGCTGCCGTGCGAAGCCCGGTACTCACGACGAAGATGGTGTAGGCTGCGACGAAGCCGACCTGAGGGAAGTGGTGTCAGTGGTGATGATCGAGAGCATACGAGAACGGGCTTACCTGCGACAGGACGATTGAGAAAAGGATCATCCACCGCATGTACTTTCCGTAAAGCAAGCCTCCGATATCTGCATACCAGCGATTAGCAGGCTGCGAGGGATAGAACAGCACGAAAGACGCACCTCCAAAACTGCCATGCACAGCTAGTCGGGTTTCGACGAGAAGCAGGAACGAGTAGAGCGAGATCATGGCGATGAAGCACAGGACGATGGTTGAGAAGACGATTCCGCCGTTGTAGAAGCTGTGCGCGCAAGCGTCAGCTGCGAACTTTCAGTGAGAAGGAGAGGACGCACGCCTTGCCGAGGAAGAGGACTCCAGTCCCGACGAAGCTCTTGAGGAGCATGAGCACGGCCTGCGTGACCGTCGCATCTCCGTGCTGCCCCACGCTGCTCGACCGCTTGCGCGACCCACCCCTCGTATCCGCGCTCGACCTAGTCGTCCGATTCGTCGGCCTTCGGAAGAGAGGAGCTCGCTCCGAGACGTCGCCATCCACCTCCCTCGTCCCAGCCTTCAACGTCCGAATACCGCCTTGGTACTCCGGAATGATGTGGCTGCCATCGTACTCCAGATCATCCTCCTCGTCCTCCTCCTCCTCGTCAATCTCCTCGAGGTCCTCTCCACCGAAATGGCCGTAAAGCGAGAGGAAGTCGACGAAGGATCGAGTGAACCGTCCGCCCGACGCGCCGTTGCCGTCCTCGCCCCGCGACGCCATCCTCCGAATGACAAAGTCGCGTCGGAATCCTTGAGCCAAAGGTTAGCTAGCAGCCCACACCAGCAAAAGGAGAGCGACGCACCTCCAGGCTCGAGAATCTCCCGCACTCCCATCTCGCTATCGTTATCCTCCCCATCCTCCAACCCCACCGGCGCGACCGAATCGTACTCGCCACGCGATACCTTCCTGCTACTTGGCAGGTTGACCGAAAGCAGACTCTTGCTCCTCCTCAAGCTAGGTGTTCCCTGCCCGCTCCCACCAGGGGCAGACTGCTGCGCCGCCCACTTGTAGATAGGCGCAACGATGTCCCCTCCCTGCATGTTGTACGGCGTCGGGTAGTCCTCGTCCCCTCCAACCGCTACGCTGCTCGCATCGTCCTCCGATACCGCTGGTCCTCCCCACTGCGAGCGGCCAGGAGAAGATCCGAGGACGATGGCCGATTCGGCGGCTACGGTGCGCTGGTCTTCTGCGGAGAGGAGGTGCTTGCGAACGATAGCGGCTTTCTGAGCATCGGTGAGAGTTGAGGGGTCTGCAAGGGGGAGAGAGAGGGTGAGCCTCGTGGTCGACTCATGGGGAGGGGAAGGCGGCGCACCGGTCGAGTTGGCGGCGGCGTTGCTTGGCAGCGAGTCGGTGGAGGAGATGGACTGGGCAGGTCCTGGGCGAGCGGCGAGGGGAGGGGAGAGGAAGCCTGGTACGCTGCGAGGAGAGCCCAACGGGGTCGCCGCGTGGGATGGGATCTGGGGGACAGAGGGCGAGCCGAATTGGGTGGCGGCAAAGGCTGCTGGCGGAGAAGGGCGAGGAGAGCTGCCTGGGATTGGGACTCCTGCCATCGCTGCTGGCTGTGTGTCGACGAGGGTGGGGAGGAAGAGTCGAACGTGACGGCGAGGAGATTTCTACGACCCCTACGACCCCTCTTCTCCTAGTTTCGACACCCAAGGAACCCAGAGTAGCTATTGAACAACAAGGTATGTACTAGCAAAGCCCACTACAGCGGAAGAGAGAAAAGGACCGCGAAAACAAGGTCTCAGGCATCCGCCAGCCGCTCGAGCAAGTGCGCGAGCCTGTCGCAGAGGAGGAACGATGAGCACGACGAGCGTTGGGGAAAAAGGGAGAGACTTGCCTGTAAGGCTTGGTAACGAGGCAGTCCATCCCAGAATCGAGAGCGGCCTGCACCTGTCCCTCGCGAGCATTTCCTGCATCGAGCGAGCCATCAGCTTCGCTCCCTCCGGCGGTCAAGAACGAACAACACACCTGTGCAGCCGATGATACGAAGACGTTTCCCACTGCTCTCCTCAGCAGCTCGAACAGCTCTCGTCGCCGCGATACCATCCAGAACCGGCACTGCGAAGCACCCATCAGCGCCGCACGACCGCCGCGAGCTCAGAGCACTCACTCTCGACATCCATAAGAACAACGTCGTACCGCTCCACCCCTTCCAGGATCTTATCCAGCGCCTCCCGCCCGTTGATGGCAGTATCGACATCGTGCCCCGCGACGCCCAATTGGCGTAACAAGATCGTGCGATTGATCGCGTTGTCGTCAACGACGAGGATTCGGAGTCGACGGAAGCCTGGGAGAGGGACGGTGGGGAGGGAAGTCGAGATGGGGGCGGCGAGGGGGGTTCGGGGAGCTTGTTCGGCGCGAACGAAGCCCCGAAAAGTCGAGCCGACGCCGAGCGAGCTCACGACTTCGATTTGGCCGCCGTGCAGCTCGCAGAGATCTGGAAGTGGGTGAGCTCAGGCGTCAGGGGAAGCGTGAGGAGGTAACTTACTGCGAGCGACCCAGAGACCGAGACCTGGAGCGGAGTTCAGCACTGATTTCGCTTCGAAAAGACCGCGAGAACGAACCTGATCCTCCCATATTGACGTGCGTCAGCGGCGTGGCCTGCATGAACTGCTCGAACACGCGCTGAGTCTCCTCGCGAGTCATTCCAGGCCCCGTATCGGTCTGCATTCCCCGTCAGCTCAGGCGCTTCGCTCGCCGAAAGGGGGAACGACGCACAACTTGGAAGAACAAGTAGAGAGGGTCCGCAGGGCCTTCGGGGAATGTGTCCTCGAGCGGCTTGACGAGGGGAGCGTTGGGAGAAGCGAGGGTAGAAAGCGATGGTCGAAAGTGATGGTGATCTTCTTGGGGACTTTGGGTCCTTCGGCGGTAAAGCGAACAGCATTCGAAACCTGCACAATCACTCGTCAGCCACGCTCAGCGAAAGAAGAAGCGAGACGCACGAGATTGATGATGATCTGCGAGAGGCGAACAGGATCTGCGAGAATCGACATCGTGTCCCCTAACCTCGCTAGAGACGTTCCCAGCACCACCTCGAGCTCGACTCCCTTAGACAGGCTCTCGGATTCGAACATGCGGATCGTCTTGCGCAGAGTGGCGGAGAGGCTGAAGACGACGCTGTGGATCGCCTGGCGCTTGAACTGGGTTTGTCCGAATCCCTGCGCGAAGTCGGGTCAGCAAAGTATCAGGTAGCGAAGAAGAATGAGGTACACTCACGAGAATGTCGTTGGCGATCCGCTCTTGCGCCATTGCGCAATCTTCGATGACTTGAACGGCCTCGCTGCGTCCCAAACGAGGTCAGTTCGCGAAAAAGGAAGGTGAGGAGGCGGATGGCGCACATGTCTACGTCGAGCTGATCGATGGTAGCCTGCGAAAGGCCTTCGGGGAGAGAATTACGGAGATGAAGTTCTGCGAGCGTTTGGCGAAGCGCGACGAGGGAGCTGCGAGTAAGCTCGCCGTTCTGCAGAATGGCGCTGATAGGGTTGCTGCGAAAGTGGATCGGTGAGCTAGCAATTCCGAGGCGAGAATGGGGAAGTTCGCCCACCGAATCTCGTGAGAAGCGACGTCGACGAGGAGGTCTTTGGCGAGCAGACTATTAGAAAGCTGTGCGACGCAGAAGAAGATAAGCCGCACCTTGTCGTCGTCGTTGCTCCTCCGCTTCAATTCTCCGAGCTTCGGCATCCGCAAGAGAGAGTTCCCTTCGTACAGTCTCCTCCCGCTCGACCGCGAGAAGAGCCATCGCCTCCTCCGATCGAACCTGACTCGTTACGCTGTGGATTCGAATCAGCTTCCGTTGATGGCCTCGACGATAGACACTCACTCAGTCAGGTTTGAGATCCATCCCGTGACGAGTTCAGGAACGGCGTGATTTGGAGTTGAGTGAGCGATCACGGTGGCACCGGTCTTGAGACTGTGGCGGAGACATCAGCATCGCCAGTACGCTATTGAAGAAAACGGAGGAGCGCACCGAAAGCGAATTTCGAGAGGCGTGCGAGTTGCGAGGCAGCTGGTGGGTCGTTGAATCAGCTTGGGCGATGGCAATCAAGCGCGGTCGACGTACTTGGCCCAGGCTGCGCTGAGGCGAGCACTATCGTTGGGATCAATGCCTGTGGACGTTCTTGATCAGTTCTGGCGTCGGAGGAATGCCGAGCGGGACGTACTCTCCGGCCATTCGTCGAAGGGACGGCCGACTGCGTGACCTGTCATCCTATGCCACGAGTTGTTGGCCCAAAGCACGCTTCCCTGCATCTTTCGTCAGTCATATCCCTGCACGCAGACGTTCAGGATAACGCACATCAAGATCCAAGCTAAAGCGGCAAGTCAGCTCGCTGTCGATAACCGAAGCGAGTGGAGCGAACTCACCGAGCCAGCGCCACCGCAGAGAAGTCCGTAAGCAGCTCGAGCTCGCGCAGGCGCAACTCCAACGAAGGCTGTACCGGTCCAGGACGCGTGGACGGAAACACCAACGCGGTGAGGACCACGAACCCGGCCTCCCAAGTCCTCCTCCATCGCACGGTCGTCACGCGAGCGTTAGGCGCCTTGAACCGCACCTCGAGCTCCTCCGGTTCCGCGTCCCTGCTTTCCAACGCCCCATCCACTCCTTCTCCCAGCGTCGTTCCCGTCGTCGTCCCGCTTGGCATTAACCAGCGTCGAATCGCGCGCTCTCCGGCCATGTCGATGCAGAAGAGGAGCTCCTGCCCGCGACTTAGAAGCTTCCAGGCGTAGTTGATATACAGTGGTGGCGAGTCAAGAGGTGAGAAGGCGTGGAGGACGAGTACGGGGAGAGGGGAGAGCCTGAGGTACTCGTACAGCGCCTGAGGGAGCTCTGGCGGAGGTGTCGTCTGCTGGAGAGCCATCGCGGCGGGGCGATGGGGGGAACGAGAGCACACGCACGACGTTTTCGAAGCTGAGAAGGTGCAAGTGGGAGAGGGGAGAGAGAGAAAGAGGGAATCAGCTGCGATCAGCTCGCTCCAAGCCCAGGCTGCTGGTCTAGGCTCGAGTCCGCGAGAGTTCCCCATGATTTGCGCGTTCTTTGATACTTGCGGGTCATTGACTTGCACGAACTGGTCATCGAACGGCAGGACAACGCGTCCGGAGTGAAGCTGAACAGGTTGGTTGCACCCCCCGGAAAGGCGAAAGCTCGCTCGACGCTCTCACTCCTCTGCGAAGGTGTTTTGACCAAAGTACGCGAGAACCCAAGTTTGTTACACAGTGGTCGAGGCTTTAAGCGCGGCGAAGACGTCCCCTAGTCCAGCCTCGGCGCTAGCCAAGACGACAGGCGAGGCCGACGCTAGGCTCCCCGAATCCACATCCGCATCCATCTTCCCCTTCTTCCTCCCTCCGCGGCTCCCAAAGATCTCGTCCACCTCGTCCACCGGCCTCTCCCTCCTCTTCTTCGTCTCCTCAACCTCCTTGACGACCTCCTTCCGAACGACCGGCTTGCCCGCGTTCGCCATCTTGAGCTTCCATTCCTCCCTCCTCCGCTGGAACAGCGGTAGCTCGACCTTGCGCGCAAAAAAGTGTCCGTACTGGCTCGCTTGGAGGAAGTTCTGCTGCTCGACGAGCGAGGCGGCGATCTTGTCCTTGAGGTAGACGTCGGCGGTGGCCCAGCAGCGCTCGACGACGCGGGAACCGATTCGGTCGTCCGCGAGCTCGTGGTAGTGCCCGATGAGCGACATGAGGAACTTGCGGCGCTCGCGGGGAGGAGTGGTGGGAGAGGAGAGGAGGGAGTCGAGGATGCGAGAGGAGGTGGCGTCGCGGGTGAGGAGCATGATGCCGGGAACGCCGAGGGAGTTGATGCTGTAGAGCGAGGAGACGGCGTCAGTTTGGCGAAGAGAGTGAGGAGAAGCTCAGCGCACCTGTCAATGACGACCTGCTGACCTGATGATCGGAGAGTAGAAGCCACGACTGAAGGAGAATGGAGCCTTGCGTCGCAGGTTGAGCGGTGACATGATCGGGGAGCTTCTTGTAGTACTGCGAGAGGCTCATAAGGTCAGCCGCGCTCGCTCAATCCGAGAATGAGAAACGCACCTCCAACCGGTTCAGCGAAAGCACGCAAGGAACGACGAGCTTCTGATCCTCGGGCTTGTTGAGCGAGAACGTATCGATCATAACCTGCGTGCTTCATCAGCTCCCTCCTCTCCTCAACATCCACAACCGCACTCACCTCGCTCATCTCCTTCTCGCACACCCCGAGCTTCGCCGCCCTCTCCAACAAGCTCCTCAGCACTCCCGTCCGGCAGTTATCGATCCACTCCCCCCTCCTCTCCGACCCCACCTCCGATAACCACCTTGACAATGACCTCAAGCTGCTCCTTTCCCAACCTCGCAATCCCCACCGCAACGACAAAGTTGGCGACCGAATTCCCCGCGAGCCGATGCAGTTTCGTCGCGAACAGTTCGGCCCAAAGCGCGTTGAAAACGGCTTGAGAGCTCTTGGAGAGCAAGCTCTCGAACGTCGGACTAGACGCCGGGTGCCTCAAGAGCCCACTGAGGAACTCGAGCCTGAGCTCACTCCTCTCCTCGCTCGCCGTCTCAGGCTCCTCGACCTCCTCGACGAGTCCACACAGGACTCGATCCGCCCATCCCCCCCTCTGCCATCCTCCCTCCCCGTCCGCCTCCATCTCCAACATGATCCTCACCGCCGGTCCCGCAACATCGTCCATCGCTGCCCTCCGCACTCCCTCCCCCTTCGGCCCTCCCTCGTCCAGCCCATTCAAGCTCTCCCACATCTCCACCAGCGCCGCGTCGAATTCCTTCGGCACGCGTCGCTTGCCTTCGACAACGGCAGGGGCGTCATCCGCGCCAAGGAAGGACTTCATCGTTCCTTGCGTCTTGCGCCATTTGAGAGATTTCTTGGAGCGTTCGGCGGAGAGACGACCTTCGGCGGTTGGGGCGGCGCCGGAAAAGATGAGGAGGAGGATGCGGATCATGTGCGAGGCGAAGGGGTCGTAGAGGAGGGTGGGAAGGGAGGGGAGGATCTCGGAGAGGGCTGAGAGGAGGAGGTCGGTCATTGTTGGGAGGGTGGTTTCGGAGGAGGAGGAAGGGGGAGGGGAGGCGATGATTCCGCGCGTCTGTGGAGAGGTGGTTAGGGAAGGATGAGGGGGGAGGAAGGGAGGAACGAACCTCGCGGTCGACAGTCTCGCCTGCGAGAGTGAAGAGCGTCTGGAGGACGTGACTCGCGCTACGGTGCTTGACGAGCTTCTCGTAATTCCCACTAAACCTATCCACCAGAACCCTCCTCGCAAAGTCGTCCATCGAGTAGCACAACCGCTCAAGAATGATGCTCGTGTCCCCATCTCCCGCCAACGCAATCTCGTGCCCTCCCAAGCTCTCCAACGCGCTCCTCAACAACAGCGGTCGGTCGTCCTCCTGTTCCTCCTCCTCCTCCATCCCCGCCTCCGGCAACTTCCCATAGCTCCCCCTCCCGTGGCCCATCCCCTCGAGCTCCTCAATCTTGGTCGCGATCTCACGAAAGTACGCCTTCGTATCCGGGTCCGGTTCGGGAAGCGCATCGGGGTCAACGACGGCGGTGGAGGAGGAGGCGACGTTGAGGGAGTTGTAGGGCATCTCCGTCTTGCGGTACCGAGCGCGCTTCTCGGCAGCTTCGACGGCGCGAGCTTCTTGCTCTTCCCTCTCGCGTTTGGCCTGCGTGGGGGAGGTTAGTTGGGTCGTACAGGAGGTCGGGGGCGTGGGCTCACCTTCTTGTCCTCCTTCTTGGCGTCGGCACCACGGCGCTTGGCGTAGGCACGACGGCATGCTGGAGGAGTAGGAGGAGATGATTAGGTGGGGTTCGGGTGGGAGCGTGAGGGAGTCGCGCGGAGCTGGTGGGGCGGTACCTTTGGGTGCACGGCGGAGGTCTTTTGACGAGCTTATTCTCGTTCCCTTGAGGGAGAGCCGGCGGAGACGTCTGAGCCAAAAAGGGCTGGAAATGGTGCAGCAGTCGCCTGTGGGTCAACTCGACTAGGCGTCTTTCCTTCGTACCTCGCTTCCTTTTCTCAACGTACGCCTGATTTCAAGATACAGTTACAGTTGTGAAAGTGATTCTCGGAGAGAACAGAGAGAAGGCAAAGAGATGTCCCTAACGCCTTCCACCCACGCAAGCCGGCTCAGCTTCGAGCGCGCTGGGCCTTCGCACGCCTGGCGGTTGTGCTGGTCAAGTCGTGCACCTTCTCAAAGAAATCTTTACAAGTGAATCATCGCGCTCGCGACTGAAAAAAAGCAAGCGAGACACGGGTCCGCGAACAAGACCGCGCGCTGTTCGCTTCATTCCTCACCTTCCGAAGTCTCTCCAGTGCCGAACTTGGCTTGGTCCATCGCATAATTCCCCTCAAACGTGTCATCATCGCACTGCTGATCCAGGAACCGGTACTCCAAGCTTTTAAATACCGCCTATCTTCCTCGCTCGTGTGACCGCCCGCTTTTCGTTCTTCGGGCATTGTTCGCCCTGTACGTGCTCCAGGAGCTTCTATACTCAACACAACTCAACACGTCGAGCGACAAAACCAGGAACACGGCTCGAGTGCTCCGCTCGACCGAGGTCTCGCAACAAAAGGCTTCGGTAGTGTTCATGGGCCTGAGATCTTCTGCGAGGTGAAAAGAGGAGAGACTTTGGGCGAGGTGGCCATGTCGGGGATCCCCTGTCTATGCTATGGGGCCTATATCTACATATCATGAGCAGCTCTCACAGGAAGGAGAGGACGAGAGGGGCAAAATTGAGGGAAAGCGAGATTGTTGATATCTGCGGTGTTGTTCCGACGTTCGTGCCAGAGAACAGCGCGCTGGAATGACGCAGGTGAGCAGCGTTGGACGTAGTGATTTCGGAGAACGTTAACAGTGGACGGCAGCTGGAGAAACGGAGCCAGCGTACCAACAGCGACGGTGCCGACCCGCTCGCTCTTTTCACTTCTTGCGCTTTTTTGGACATGCCCCAGAATTCAGGACTTCGAAGCCAGCAACGTCTGAATATGGAATGAAGAGATAGAAGATGTATGATGGTAAAGCGGAGGCGGCGAGCTGGGAGGTGAGAGTGGGGTGGTGCTGGGAGGCGAGTTTGGAAGCTAAATTTGGAGGATAAGACTGCAGACGCGACTGAAGTCGTGCTTGACTTCGTGAATGCCTGCGCAAATTGTGTGTAAGGGAGGGAGAGGA
>KZ627154.1:216602-382307 GCA_002917775.1 Glaciozyma antarctica PI12 | reverse complement strand
TCTNGCTGCTGGACCCGCGATACGATCACCTCCTCCCCACCTCCCAAGGCACTTTCGTGGCTCCCTTTTGGCGCGACGGCCATCGACGGTGAAAGCACGGGACGACGGCGTAAAGGAACTACGTCGGAGGAGATCCTGGACGAATGCATGGGAGCGAGATGTGAGCGAGGTCTTCGCAATTTGCCGGCGAAGCTGCTGCTTGTTCGCGTTGCGAATGCAGTTCCTCCCTCTCCTGGACCAGCGTCTGCCCACCGCTCCGCCCAATCCAGTGCTTCTCAGCTTGCACTTCTACTCGGTTAATCGGTCCTGCTTCTCCCAGCCTACGTCTTGTCCAGCAAAGGACGACATCCATTCTCAGGGAGACTCTCGCTAGCTCTCAAGCTCTTCGCGAACAAGGTATAACAAACTACGGCACAAGGAATCGACTACACAAGCTACCGCGCCCTCTACTTCCTCCGCGTCGTCGGCCCAGGCTTGGAGACAGGGAACGAAAGAAGCGAGACTCCCGCCCTCCCGCTCTTCGGTGGCGGTGCCACTCTCGCCTTCGGCGGCGCCCTCGATCCCGTCGCCTTGACGACCTTCTCCTTGACGACCTTGACCGCTTTGACCGCCGTCTTCCGCACTGCACCCGCTCCCGCCACACTCTTCGTCTTCCCCTTCGCCACCGCCTTCCCCTTCGCACTCTTGCTCTCCTTCGCCTCTGCCTGCTCTTTCTCCTCCTTCACCCTCTCCCTCTCCTCCTTCCTCTTCGCCGCCGCCTCCTTCTCGCACCTCTTCGCCTCGGCCCTCTCCTCCTCCTCCCTCTTCTCCTCCCCCAGCACTCCTACAAACTCCTGCACATCTCCTCGCACCCAGACATCAAACACGTCCTTCCACTCCCTCGATGGCGTAGGAAAGTTGTAGTTGAGGTAAACGGAATGCACAGGCGGAGGCTTGACCTTCCTCTTCCTCGTCCCTCCGACCGAGGCGCCCGTCGACCCACTCGCAGGCGGCGGCTCGAGGTCCTCCTCCTCGCTCTCCTCCTTCTTCGGCGGGCGAATGACCTTGGCGAGCTCCCGCACGAGCAATTTGGTTCCGGGGACTTTGAGAGAGGTCCCGACGACGAGGAGGAGGTCGGGTCGTGCGCCTAGGAGGTCCTTGCGAGTGATTTCGCCGACTCGTTCGCCCTCCTTATGCGCTTCGCCGTACAGGACCACATCCGGCTTCATCCTCCCGACTCCTCGCGAACGTTCTCCCGCCGCCTGGCGAGCTCCGTCGATGAGCGCGCACTCGGGGCAAGCGATCGGGGTGCCAGTCGAGAGGGTCTCAAGGTGCGGAGCGATGGAGATGGTTTGGTGGCAGGCGGGGCAGGAGAGAGTCGAGAGGTGGCCGTGGAGGGGGATGCAGCGAGGGATTTCGGCGGGGTCGGGTCGTATGAGCGTTTGGGACGGGGAGGCGGAGGGGGAGGGCGGGGAGGGGGTGGGTGAGGGGGGCGGGGGTTTGGTGGAGCGGCGAGAGGGGACGGGGAGGGACTTGTCGCCTAGACCGTAGGAGAGACCGACTTTCTCTTCAAGGCCGTCGATGTTCCTGCGAGGGAGTCAGCGGGGAGTGCGGGATAGAGGGGAGAGGACGCACTGGGTGTAAACGCGGAACAGCTTCCCCTGCTCGTCGAGCGACTTGAGGAACCGGTGGAACGAGGTTGGCTCAGCGACATCCGACATCTGCTTGAGCTCTGCGATCATGGTGTAGAAGATGGCGGCGTTCGACTCGGACTGTGTATGCGGCAGGCGTCAGCACGACCCTCCTTGACTAACAGCTTGAAGACGCACGGAGAAGAGCGAGGCATCAAACAGGTCCTTCCCAGAGCTCAAGCGAGCCTCAGGATGCTGCCGTTTGAGCGTGTCGAACAGGCCCTGAGAGCTCCGGAAGTCGGGGATCCCACTCGCACAGGAGATGCCAGCACCTGCACCATCCCGTCAGCTTTTGTCCCTCTTTCCCTCCCGTAGTACACCTGGACGCACCACAGACTACAGCGATCCGCTTGGCCTTGAGTACGGCTCGCGCAACGTGTTGAAGGGAGAGTGTTGCAGGATCGTCCGATGGCAACGAGGGGAGGGCGGTGGAGAAGGGCGGGAGGGAGGAAGCGAGGGGCGGGGAGACGGAGCCGAAGGAGAGGACTGGGAGGGAAGCCATGGCTATCGGTGGAGAGTAGGGATGAGTGGTGATGCCAGGGGAAGATGTTGAGCGAGGACGGGGACTCCCTCGTCGGAACTGGTGCGGTGGAGGCGGCGGTACGGGTGCTGAGAAACTCTCCCGTGGTTGCTGTGCTGTTACAGTTGTTGTCAAGGGCGTAGCGAGATGGAGAGATGAAGAGAGGCAAGCTGCAGGTTGAGTGACCTCCGCTTCGCCCCTCCAGGCCACTTCCAGGCTTCCGCTCTTCGCTCACGACGACGCAGCTGTTCGAGCACCTCTGTAAGTCCAGACAGGTAAGTTATCGCAGGACCCGAGCAGACCTCCCAAGCTGACGTGCTCGAAAGCTCCTCCCGCACCTCGACCTCCCTCTGCTTTTCCGCTCTCCTCTGCTCCCTCTCGCCCAAACAGTACGTAGCGCACTTTCCTCAGGATCTCGAGTACTAAGCCTGCAACAGGACCCAGCATCGCCGCCCATGGACTTCTACATCCCGCCATCGAAGACCAACGTCGTGCGTGGGACGACTGGCCACTGCAAACGCTGCTTCGGCAAGGGTAGGTCATTCCGCCGGCCAAAAGCTTCTATAAAAGCCGACGAGTGTTTGCAGAGGGGAAGGCTACGGGGAGCAAGCTCCTCGTGTGCAGTCAGTGTCGTGCGGTGGCCTACTGCTCGAGCGAGGTGAGTTTCGCTTCTGCCAGATCTCGATCCCGTTGGACCTGACCACGAAATCGCAGTGCAAAAAGCTGGACTGGAAGCGCCACAAGGTTGAGTGCAAAGATCAGGTGTGCGTTCCTCCTCTCCCCTTCCTCCGCCCCACTAACCCCTCCCACAGCGTCGACGCGAACCGCACCGAATCCATCGCCGTCGCCTACCCTATCGACGCCCTGATCACCCCAGGCGTCGCCGCCCTCCGTCTCTCAATCCATTTCGAGCTCAACCTCTTCCTCTTCTCCGCCTTCCGGATCGACGACCCCTCCACCCCCCTCTCCACCACTCATGCCGCCTACCTCGACTTCACGTTCGATCCCTCCTCTTCCACCGACGTCCGGCAGCAATTTACCTTCCTCACCGCTGGTATCCTCCCGCACGCCAAGCTGCTTCGCCACCTCAACTTCCCGCACGATATGCGCACCGACATGCTCGAAACCATGTCGCAAAAGGGCATGAACGAGCGCAGTGGCCTCGGAGGCATGCCGAGTGATTTCGCAAGGTGTGCGGTCTTTTTGAGGGCGTTCCCGAGGGAGGGGTTGGCGCGGATGTCAGCTTTGTGCCGATGACGATTCAGAGGATATATGGGTCGAAGAAGCCCTGGGCGTTTGATGACGAGTGGGTGGAGGGGTTGAGGAAGTCGCTGGCGGGGCCGAAGCCGTCCAAGCCGTGGTTGATTGAGATGGAGAAGAAGGTTAGGAAGCGGTGAGCCAGTCGAGGTGAGTTCTGCCTTTGATTCCTCTCCTTTCGAATGCGAATGTTCGAGGACTTCGTTAGCAAGCCAACTGTGGTAACGCTTCGAGAAGGGTCAGGCGTCGTGTAGCTGTCGATGCCGGCGTTGGTGTGCGAATAGATGTGCGCACTGCGCGCTGTAGCTGTTTCTGAAGCGAGTCTCCCCGTACGAGACGTTGAAGCGAGAGTGACTCGAGCAGCATCGACACGCAGGACTCGAAACCGATGCGAACGACGAACAGGTCCTTGCACTCCCTCCCTCCCTCTCCGGATAAAACGCTCTACGACACCAGCACGAATAACAAAAAGAAGGCGATCAACACCCCAAAGACCTTGAACATCAACCACCGATTCGACGAGACGCTCGCATAAAGCTTGAGGAGCTCCCTGCACCCGAGCGTCAGCACTCCTCCCACCGCTCGAGAAATTCGAACGGACCCTTGAGCTCCGACGACGTTGTTACGAATATCCTCCGTATCTGCGTCGATGCGAGTGACCATCTCGCCTTGCGTCGCAACCATCTGTGCGAGCTGGGAGAAGATCTGTCCCAGCTCAGCGACGGTCGACTCGATCGTCTCGATGGCGCCTGAGCGTTGCGTGATGTATTGATCCTGCACGACGGGAGCGAGAAGTCAGCACAGTATCTGCGACGCAGCCATTGCTCCCTCGAATCAGCCCTCGTCGCAGCTTGAACCAAGCCTTCCGACCGATCCTCTCGCGCACGAAAGGAAAGAGCAAACTCACCTCGCCCTGCACCATCTCCATCATCATATGTTGACTGCTCCCAGCTTCCGGTCCTCCCAAATCCAGCGCCGTGAAATCCGCCGACTGCCCAATCTGCCGTTGCGGTTCCTTGCCCTTGCCCTTGCCGTTTCCGCGATAAAGGGGAGAATCTGCGGAAGGGGAAGGAGGAAGACGAGAGCGAAGAACTTAGTGGCTGTCAGCTAGCGGGAGGAAAGGAGCGGAGGGGGACGTACCAGATGAGGCGGGAGCGGCGGAAGAGGTGTACATGAATTGCTCGGTGCGGTCGCGCGAGGCTTTCATGTTCTGTGCGTGCGGTTAGTGAGGTCGTCTAGAGTGGCTGGGAAAAGGCGCGTACTTGGGTGCGGATCTCGAGGACGTCCTTGAATCCGAGAGAGGTGTCGGCGAGCTTGGACTGGAGCATCATAACGACGTTGTTGTTGTGCTCCGAGACTTGCTTCGACCCGCTGGCCGAGTTAAGGTTCGAGCGAGTGTAGGACTGGAGAGCTGCGATCTGCTGGTTGAGGTGGGCGATATCTTGCTTGATGATGTAGGTGAGCTCCTGCGAGAGGAGAGGGGGGTCAGCTCTGGGTCCAGAGGAACGTAGGGAACGAACGCACGCTGATCTCGACTGGCCGGTCGTCAAAGAGAGTTTTCCGCTTCGCCACTGTGTGCAGAGAAGGCGGTGGATCAGCTCCCGTCCTCACCTGAACGCGCGCTCACACGCCACGTCTTTGCCGAGCGAAGGAAGCTACTCACGCTGCGCCAGCTTCTCCAGCTTGAAAGTCGTCCCTTGAATGTCCTTGCCAATCTTGGCTGCCATCCTTGCAAACTCGGAGCGGTTGGGTTTGGCTGCTGAACCGCCTGGAGGGAGGAGAGGACGTTTGGCGTCGGCCTGAGTCGAGCGCTGCTGAACGCTCTTCTCGACGCATGACTTGAACTCGTTCGTTCTGTCTTTAAGAGAGTCCATGAACACGCTCTGAAGGTCGGCGCTGCTGGTCGAGGGCGTTGGGAGAGGAGAACCCGGCTGAGGGCCGGACTGGCGACCCCCCAAGGCGCACGCCGCTGTCTCCTCGTGGACTCTCCCCCTCACCCTTCACAACTCGTTCCAGTCAATCTATAACAACGCCGCAACCAAGTCTCTCGCAGAACTACAACACACCTCAAGTCAAGACTCCAGCGCACGGAAGAAGGAGCAGCCCAACGACTGAAACGCCTTGCCTCAACACTCGCCCCATCTCTCTCCCATGGCGTCCTCTTCCGCGTCGCCCATCACTTCAGTCTCTGAGCCAGGCACTTCAGATATCTCAGACTCTGTACGTCCGCTCTCCCCATCGAAGGCGAAACGAAACGATCGCTCCCGGGCCCAGTGTTGACCCCACCTTCCATCGCCCGCCCAGCTCGCCGCTTCCATCATCACCCAAGTCTCTCCCACTGGCACGACTGCCCAACCTGCACGGCCTACAAAGTCAGCGCGCGCTCCCAAGGCCAAGCGGAAGAAGGACGCTGCAGAGGGCGAGGACGCGGCGGGCGTAACGGCCGACGACGACGAGGAGCAGCAGCCGTCCGCGTCTGCAGGGGAGGAGGCAGCGAGTACGGAAAAGCCACCAGTGGGGGAGAGCGAGAAACCCTCGACGACGGCGCTATCGACCGCCGACCCGACCCCCACGCCGTCAGCGACGGTCATCGAGTCAACCGCTCCTACGACGACGACTCCCCAACCCCGGTCGACTCCCGCCCTCCAGTCGAAGAAGAAGAAGCGGGGTCCTTTCGCCTCCTTCTTCGCAGCCTGCATCCCCTGCCTCTCTCCCTCGGACACGTTCACCGACCCGCCTCCCTCGACCGCGACCAAGGTCCTCCCCACCACGAACGGCGTCCCCTCTCCCGTCCTCTCTGAGAAGGTGACTACGCCGCCGTTGGACGACTTGCCGATCCCGGTTGACCCGCAGGATGAGACGGACGCTGGCGTCGTGCTCAGTCAGGAGGAGACGGAGGGCGTCACGAGTGGGGCTGTCATGCCGCCTGGAAAGGGACGGCGGAGGAAGAGCGGGAGAGCACCCGAGGGAATCATTACGAGTGTTCCGGAGCCGGGGCAGAGGAGGGAGGAGAGTAGTGAGGAGAGCGAGGACGAGAGTGAGGGGAGTGAGGAGGATGAGGAGCAGGGATTAATTGCGAGGGGTGGAGTGGGGATTCCGATTGGAGAAGTGCGTTGTCGGAATTTCCGGGTGCTTTCGACTTCGACCTGATGTAGTGTCGACGCAGGACGGACTTCCTTGCCCGTTATTGGACCCGCTCGCGCCGGAGCTCAAGGGACGCAAGTGTCTCGTGCTGGACCTCGACGAGACGCTCGTGCACAGCTCGTTCAAGGTGCGTTCTCTCGCTCTGAACCGTCGGCGCTGGACTGACGCAGCTTCGCTCGCAGCAAATGGTTCACCAAGCGGACTACGTCGTCCCCGTCGAGATCGAGAACCAATACCACAACGTCTACGTTATCAAGCGACCTGGAGTCGACAGTGCGTCCTTTTTCGTGCTCTCTCCAGCGCAGGGCCTGACGAACAACGACGCAGACTTCCTCAAGGCGATGGGAGAGATCTACGAAGTCGTTATCTTTACCGCCTCGCTCTCCAAGTACGCCGATCCCGTCCTCGACCAGCTCGATATCCACCGCGTCGTCAAGCACCGACTCTTCCGCGAGAGCTGCTACAACAACAAGGGCAACTACGTCAAGGTGGGTCTGCGTCTTCCGATTCGGGCGACCGTACTGAACGACCATGCGCGCAGGATCTTTCCCAGCTTGGACGGCCGATGAGCGAGTGCGTCATCATCGACAACTCGCCTGCGTCTTACGTCTTCCACGTCAACAACGCCGTCCCCATCTCATCATGGTTCAACGACCCGTACGTCTCCTCCCCTCGCTCCTCTCCATCCCTCTTCTCCTCCGAGCTCTCCACCCCGCGCTTCCGCAGCCTTTCGCTCCTCCCCTACACGCTCCCACTGACACTCCCGTCCTCAGGCACGACACGGAGCTCACGGACCTCATCCCCTTCCTCACCGACCTCGAACGCGTCGACGACATCCGCTCCGTCCTCGACGCCGGACTGTACCAACACTGGTCTTAAAGACCTCGCCACCCTCGCTCAAAAGTTGTCTCCCCCATTCCGTTCTGTCTTCCCGTTTTTGGTCTCCCTCCGTTGCGTCTTCTTAACACCCCTTTTCCCTTCGAACTCCTCCACCCGTCGAGTATACCCACCACAAAGACGATAGGTGCCCCCTCTCCTCTCTCCTTTCCACATTAATTGATCAGAGCTCGTCTTGTTTGTGCGATCGGTGCGGAGCGTTTCGAAGAGAGAGGAGGTGCGCGGGCCGCTGGTCGTCGGGAGAGGAGGCGACGAGGTAGACAGGAAGTCCCGATGCACTCGGACACACTCGGCGAAGCAGCTACATGGGCAGTTTGAGGGAGAGAACTGCGCTGCTCGCGCTCAACGACGACGCGCAGGCCCCGACTACGAGCGTTCGTGGTTCCTCTCCTTCTTCCCCCCACTTCTCCAGCGCCCTCTCGCACTCCTCTTACCTTCCGCACTTCCCTCTGTATCTTGCAGGCCAAAAGGCTCACTCGCAGCCGTGTCGCACCCCTCCGGACGAGCTCCCTCGCGAGCCCACCTCTACGCCATCCTCTCCTTCGCCGTCCTCCTCCTCCTCCTCTCCGCCTACCACAGCCCCTCCTCCATCCCCTTCCGCACCCCCTCTTCCGCCCTCCTCACCACTCGGCGCTTCTCCACCTTCGCTCACGACCCTTCCAACCTTCTTTCGTTCCGCGATCACCTCGAACTCACGACGAGTCCGAGGAGCCAGATCATCCATTCTCCTGCGCTGGGATTCGGGCATATTTATGTCCTGAGTTTGCCAAATAGGAAGGATCGGAGGAAGCAGATGGAGGTGCTGGCGAGGGCGCTGGGGGTGAGGCTCACGTTTGTGGATGCGGCGGATAAGGGGGAGCCGTGGATCAAGTGGATTGCAGAGCGGGTTGTAGAGGTGCGGAGGGAGAAGATAAAGCTCATGGTGCGCGCTCTTTCCTTGCTTCAGAGGGGAGGGAGTTGATCGCTCGTACAGGGGCAAGCGAGGGGACAGGATCCTTCGTCGTTCGGAGGGCTGGATATTGGGAATGATTGGCTCGCTCAGTCGCAGGATACGAATGGCAAGATGCCGTTCCCGCCGCTCGTCGATAGTCGGTACCCCTCTGGATCGTGGACGACGCACCTCGAGCACCATATCGCCGCTGGAACGCTCCACCTCCTTCGACCGCGGAATCCGGAGCTTAATATTACGGATGCGCTGCTGGATCCGCTGGAACGAATACCGGGGAGGCAGGTGAATGAGGGGGTTATCAGCACGTTCTTCGGGCAGACGAAGGCGATGAGGATGGCGGTGGAGAATGGGGACGAGAGTGCGTTGATTCTCGAGGACGACGTCGATGTCGAGTGGGATTTGGAGCGTTTGTGGAGTCGGATCGAGCGGAAACTGCCGGTGGATTGGGAGATGAGCTTCCTGGGGCATTGCTGGGGCAAGGAGCTTCTCCGTACGTCCTTTCCCTTCTCCCTTCCTCGCTAGCTAACCCTGCACCCTCAAACAGGTCCAGCATACCTCCATCCCCAACTTCACCAATCCTCCGCACCTCTCTGCCTACACGCCTACGCTCTCTCCAAATCCGGCGCTTCGCACCTCCTCTCCCTCCTCCTCAACCCCTGGACAGCCTACCAGACCGCAGTCGATACCGCCGTCCCCTCCTTCATCCTTTTCGGCCTCCTCAACTCCTTCTCCGTCGAGCCGCCTCTCATCATCCAGCGCAAAGACGGGCCGAGCGATATTCAACAAGGGTACGTCCTTCCTCACAGCACACCTCCCCTGCCCGAGTACGAGCTAACCTGCTCTGCGACGTAGAATCGGATCACGATGGAGAGGGCTGCTGATGGACAGTACGGTCGAGAGGATCGCGCGCGACGCGGGAGAGGAAGTGGTCGAGGAGGTGTGGGACCCGAATCGGCTGGATCCGGCGACGACGTTTAGGTACCGCAGGAAGTGTGGGACGCCGTTTAGGTCGTGAGGAGGGAGGGAATGTTCATTCGCATCGCAATGCAGGTGGTTGGATTAAGGAGGTACGGAGGCGAGGGGACTGCTTGCTGTTGGACGTTGTTCTCTGCGCGCTTCTGCTTTCGTGATTCCTTTTGCTGCACGTCCTGCTTTCGACGTCGCAGGCTTTGCTGTCGAATGGAGGAAGTGAAAAGTGCGTCTGCGTCTTCGAAAGACGCAAGGTGTCCTGCCCCAGTTCCGTTCGCTCACCGAGTTTGCTCCCATCGTTTCTTACCTCTTCGTTACCTTAAACACGTTCACAGCGATCCGCTTACTTTCAGCGCGCCTGGGAAAAGGAATCTCAGCAAGGTACAGCCGGTGCATAACCGGCCTCTACGCCTTCTCGCCGGAAGTCTCGCCGAGAGAATCAACTCCGCGAAGTCGAAGCCAGCTCAGGTTGATCTTCAACCACTTCAGCAAAATGTCTCCGAAGGTCTACGTTGAGATTCCTGAACACCTCCAGAAGGTCGTTGGCACTCCGGGCCCGCGCCTCCTCGAGATCGAGCGAAGCAAGGCTTCTTTCGACGCGGCGGATCTCAAGCAGTATCTGTTCGGATCGGAGCGCTTGGAGCGCATTCAGAGGATTCTACCCATCCTGGAGAACGAGGTGCGTACGACTGGAACAAGGAGGGAGCTTCGATGGCTGACTGTCGACCCCGATCTCTTCTCCCCGCCTTCCCCCGCCTTCCTACCTCACTCGACATCTCCCCACGCGTTCGATGCTCTCAGCCCGCGTTCAGCAAGTCCGAGATCCACTACATGAGCCGAGGAGAGAAGTTTCGCCACGGTCTCGCAAAGGACAAGCGCCTCATCCAAATCATCGAGGAGCAAGGCTGGACGTACGAGGACCACATGATCGCCGAGTGGCTTCTGGGTGCGTTCGCTCTCCCTTTGTGGCCGTCCTTGAAGCGATCGCTGAATAGCTAATCGCCGCAGATATGCCCGCTGCGTTCGGTCTCCACAAGAGCATGTTCACCAAGACTCTTGTCGCTCAGGGAACCGACGAGCAGCACGAGCTCTTCCTCGGACCCGCTCAGCGTTACGAGATCATCGGTGCGTTCACTTTGTTCCTGGTGGTGGGCGTCGCTAAGTTGCATCGCAGGCTGCTACGCTCAGACCGAGCTCGGACACGGCTCGAACGTTCAGGGCCTCGAGACCACCGCCACTTACAACGCCTCCACCCAATCCTTCACCCTCCAGTCTCCCGGCCTCTCCTCCGCAAAGTGGTGGATCGGAGGACTCGGTCGTTCGGCGGACCACGCTGTCGTGATGGCGCAGCTCCACACCCCCGATGGGAAGAACGGCAAGCTCGTCAACCGAGGCCCGCACGCATTCTTCGTGCCTATTAGGGACGTCAAGACGAGGGAGCCTTTGCCTGGACGTACGATCATGGATATTGGACCCAGTACGTCGCGCGCTTCCTTAATCACGTTCGAAGCTGACGATTCCTTGTCGCATAGGCTGGATACTCGCAGAGGCTGGATACCCGATGACCGATAACGGAACGATGCTTCTCGACAAGGTCGAGATCCCTCATGTCAACTTCCTCGCTCGCTACGCCAAGATCGACCCTTCGACCGGCAAGTACGAGAAGCCCCCGAACGCGAAGCTCTCCTACGGCACGATGTACGTCTCCTTTTCGCAGGAGGACCTTCGACCGAACGCAGGCTGATGAGTGCGCTTTTGCAGGACCTACATCCGCGCCAACATCGTTCAGGACGCTCGCATGGTCCTCGCTCGCTCCGCCACCATCGCCATTCGTGTACGTTCCTCATTCCTGACCTGCGAGCGATCGAAGCTCATCGCTAGTTCTTTCGCAGTACTGCGCCGTGCGAAGGCAGTTCGCCGATCGTGACGCTCCCGTCATGGATGGCAACAAGCCCGCCGAGACTCAGGTCCTCAACTACCAGATGGTCCAGGCTCGCATCTTCCCTCCCCTCGTGCAGGCCTTCGCATGCCACTACAGTACGTCCGTTCCTCGTTCCTCTCCAGCGCCAGCTAACCCTCGCCTCCTTCAGCCGGTCGCGAGATGCTCCGCCTCTACGAGCAGAACCAGACTGCGATGGAGGAGGGCGACTTCTCCCTCCTTGCGGACGTGCACGCCTCGTCCTCGGGCCTCAAGTCCCTTTGCACCATCATGGCTTCTGGAGCGATCGAGGAGTGCCGTCGTGCTTGCGGAGGACACGGTTACTCTCTCGCTGGAGGTCTCGCGAGCTTCTACGCCGATTACCTGCCTCAGGTCACTTGGTGCGTCATTTCTGTTTTATTGCGTGAGTGCAGGGAGCTGACGATGTTCGTGATACAGGGAGGGAGACAGCTACATGCTCACTCAGCAACTCGGTCGCTACCTATTCAAGACGTTCCGCATCCTCCTCGCCAACCCCGACGCCCCCATGTCGAAGGAGAACCGCACGCGCGACTACATCCTTAAGGTTCGTCTTTTTCCCTCTCGTCGTTCTTCCCAACTCACCTAATCCGCACGCAGTACATCTCCAACCCTGAGGCAAAGGCGACGGCAAAGTACGCTGGCGACCTCTCCGACCCCGAGTTCTTCATCCAGGCATTCGGACACCGCGCTGCCTACCTCACCGCCACGGCTCTTCGCAAGCGGGACGTCGAGCGCAGGACCTGGAACAGTCTCCTCATCGACATCTACCGCTGCTCGTTCGTCCTTCGCCCACTTCCCGTCCGAGCATCGCTAACGAGTGATGACAGCGTCGCGCACTCGCAGTTCGTCCTCGTGTACAACTTCGGCCAAGCGATCATGCACGACGCAGAGCTCAAGTCCCAGCCCGCCCTCCACCGGATCATGACGACTGCTTTCGAGCTCTTCGCGACCCACACGATGGACGCCGAGGCGGCTGAATTCCTCTCGTCGGGATACCTCTCGCCTAAGCAGGCTGAGCTCCTGAGGAACCGCGTTCACGCTCTCCTTGCCGAGATGCGCCCTCAGGCCGTCCCGCTTGTTGACGCTTGGGGATTGCCGGATTACCTCCTCAACTCGGCTTTGGGTCGCTACGATGGTGCGTTCTCTCTCTTTGCCTCTCTGGTGTGCGAGGACTGATGAGGTGATGCAGGCGACGTCTACACCAACCTCGTCAAGTTCGCTCAGGCCGAGCCCCTCAACGCGACGAGGTTCAATGTCAACATTCACGAGTCGGAGTTAGAGGTCGGGCCTGAGATGCCGCCTAGGTTGAAGCTTTAGATGGCGGCAGAGAAGAGGGAAGAGCAACGAGCGGTATTTTCAGTGTTCAATGTATTGTTGCGCAAGCCGATCTATTCAGAGCGGAGAGAAGTCGACGACCGGAGCTCCGACACAGAGGTGATTGCGCTCGTCTGGCGCTATACCACCTCCCCCGTCTCTCCCCTCCCTTCGATGACACTAACGCTTCCCACCTTAATCCTCTCACCTCCCTCCAGAATCCTGAGCACCTACGCACGCACACATTAGCCCCCTTGCCCGAAAACGAATAGAAAGGAACGCACCTGCGATACTTCGACGAACCAGCTGAAACCCTTGATCTTCTCTTTCCGTCTGTACTGCCCTATCGGCGGTCCGGGGCGGGAGGAAGGGATCGAGGGGTGGTACTTGAGTTTCGTGCGTAGAGGGAGAGGGGTGGAGAGGAGGTGAAGGTGGAGGTGATTCACCTGTGCGAGGGTTAGTATGGCGCGGAATAGAGAAGGGAGGACGGACGGAGAAGAAGGGGGGGATGTGGAAGCCGAGCCTGGGGAGGGTTAGTTGAGGGAGGGAGGGGGCGAACCTAGGGAGGGGGCGAACCTTTGTTGGGAGAGGGGAACGCCAACGGCTTCGAGGGTTTTACGGCCGACGAGCTCCATGTCTCGTACTGTATGGTGCGGTGATCAGCTTCGCCAGAGCTGGGTGAGATCCGGATCGAACGCACTCAGTTGGACGTCCTTGCGCGTGAGCGATTTGACGTTGTCTATGTCGCTGCCGTTCAGCCAGGGTCACCTCCCGAACAGTCGTAGTCGACGCACCTATATGCCGCTTCGGAACAGCAAGCAAATGGACTCTGGAAGCAGGAGTTCTGTCCTCAAACACCGCAAAGTCGACATCCTGCCCTCCATCGAAGTCAGCTCCCTCCCCTTTCCATCTCACTCCAAACGCACCTCGTACAGCACCTTGAAGCCCGCCTTCCCCTCGGTAATACCACAGAACGTGCAGCCTGGTACGACGCCGGCCAGGGTCGTCGTGGATGCTGCTGGGACAGGGGTTGGGAGAAGAGGTTCGGACGAGGCGCGGGATCGGGGGAAGGGGAGGCAGGAGAGGAGAGTGGCGGCGAATTCGGGAGTGACCCGAGGTTGATATTGAGCTATCGTGGCGGAGCTGAAAGAGCGCTGAGATCAGTCGAGGAGGACAAGAGGCGTTCGTTCGGCCTGTCACTTCTTCTCCTTCCACCCTCCGCTGCTGCTCGGATTCAAGCATGGATTCTTACGTGGACTTCAGCCAGCCTACGCTTTACGTGGCCATCGCGAGCATCATCTTCGTGAGTCCCTGCCCCACCCGACTCGCGCCTCCCCCAGCCGACTGACAGCACCTCCACCAGAACCCTCTCTTCTGGAACATCGTAGCTCGACAAGGTACGCCCCTGCTCTCTCTCTTCCCTCCCCACTCGCTCCCACGCGCTCCGCCCCGCCAGCAGCAGACTGACACGTCGCCTGACCGCGCAGAGTTCAATCACAAGCTGCTCACCCGCCTCGCTGGAGGCAACCCCTACCATGGCTGCTACGGCCTCGCCGCCACCATCTTCCTCCTCGGTATCCTCCGCGACCACCTCTACACCCAGGCGCTCGCGCTTCAGCCGACGAACGCGTTCCTCGCGCATGCTGAGTTCAAGATCCTCGCTGTCGGAGCGTTCACCGTTGGAGGAGTGCTGGTGTTGAGCTCTATGTGGGCGCTCGGAGTGACGGGGACGTACCTTGGGGACTACTTTGTGAGTTTGGCGTCGGGATCGCAGGGAGGCAGGAGCTGACGGTCGTACACAGGGCATTCTCATGGACGTGAGTAGCTTCAGGAGGAAGACGTAGGGCTGTAGCTGACCCAAGAGAGTGCAGGACAAGGTCGAGAGCTTCCCCTTCAACGTCACCTCTAACCCAATGTACTACGGCTCGACCCTCTCCTTCCTCGCGACAGCTCTCTGGTCCGTCCCCCCCACCCGCGGCTCCTCTGTTCTCCCTAACACTTAAACGCAGGTACGAGAGCCCCGCCGGCCTCCTCCTCACCATCCTCGTTTTCGTGGAATACAAGATTGCGCTCCGCTACGAGGAGTACGCTCCCTTCCTCTCACTCCGCCGCTCGAGCTAACCCCCTCGCAGGCCTTTCACTGGCGCCATCTACGCCGCGCGCGAAGCTGCGCGCTCCAAGAAGGCTCCTGAAAAGGCCGTTGGGTCCTCGTCGGCGTTGAGGAAGAAGGTGGAGTTGTAGAGCGCGATAGGAGGGAGAAGGAGGGGGAGCTAAAAAGAAGGACTGCTGGCGGTGCTCTCAACGAAGCGCTTGTACGCAGATTGGTCGGACAGGCTTTACTTTAACACGTAATAGAACGCTGATTTCACCGGGGACTTTTGGGGGAGGGGAGAGAAGGAGAGGGAGGAACTGCTCGTGCGATCGAATGGGGCTCCGCTTGAGCTACTTGGCGTGGATCTGTTTTGCTCCCTCGCTCTCGTTCGATAAGGAGGAGATTTAGGGTAGATCGAGCGACGCATCAACGGTTTCAGACGCCTCGCCACAGGAACCCACGTTCAGAAGCGAGGAGAAGACGGGCTGCGAAGGTCGCTCGCTGAAGCACTCCTCAGGAATGCGCGTTTCACCTCTTCGCTCGCGTGTTGAACGGCTTCTCTGACGTGCCTGGAGCAAGCGTGCAGCCTGTCCGCGGTGTCAAAGCAAGGACGAAGGAAGAGATCAGTGCTCGAGGAAGCGACGAGCTGGGCTACCAGACTGGTGTCGAAACGGCGAGTTAAGCTGGAGGGTGCGCGTACGTGCGCTGGCGCAGAAAGATCGATATCAAGAGTCGGAGGAAGCTGTGGGTCGGCGACGCAGAAGCATAGAAACGAGCGGGGATTAAGGAGCTGCAGCGAGGGCGGCTTAAGCACAAGATCCTGCTCCGTTCCAGTCCAGCCTTGCGAAGGAAAAGCCTTCGGAGCGAGTTGAGCTGATCAGAGAGCTCTCGATCTGGTCGCGTACGCGAGCAGGAAGGCAGGAACGAAGGGATTGCGAATGGATTGCATAGCGGTGAAAGGCGCTTCGCTTAACTCGAAGTCTGCTGCAACTCCAAGAGCTACGGCATCAGCTGCACAGGCACTCCCGTCTTTCCCCCTTCCCAGCGTCCAGCGTCCGGTAACCAGCCCTCTTTCCTCAGCGACCCGCCGCGTCAAAGCCGCGCTCCCACGTCGTGTCCCACGTTCCCTCGTCCGCTTGCGGCCATCGAGTCCCCCGTACGGTCGTCCAATAGGAGTCGTGTCGAGGGGAGAGGCGCCGAAATCGGACAAGGGAAGGGAAAAAATTGTCGCTCATCCTCTGACCAACGCCCGTTCGCCATATCGAGTAGTGCACGAGGCACCAGACGGGCAGGGTAGTATAGAGTAGGGCTGTCGCTGTTCCCCAACCTTAAAAGTCTTTCTGTTCACAGCGTAAAGCAGCACAGCGACAAGTCATGGCTGGGGGTCGTGGAGGTCGGAGGAAGGGGAGGAGAACGGGGGAGGAGAGCAGGGAGAGCTGGAGATGGCGCTGGGTGTAGGAAGAGAGTCGATTGCAGATGGAGAGGCAGGCGGAGAGTGTCGAGTGTACAGGGCGGTGTGGGAGGAGAGCAAGTGGAGAAAGCCGGCCCAAGTCGAGTGGAGAGATTGTCCTCCGTTCGACCCGAGCTTGCGTCTTCTCCTTTTGTGCGGAGTCGATACAGTACGTACGAGTACGTACGACCCTGTAACAGGGCCAGAGAGATTGCATCTGCTCAAAGAATCAGGAAAAAAGAGCAGGAGGAGACGAAACAGGAGAACTCCGCGACCTCTCCTGGGCCCTCTTGCGTTCCCCTCCTCCCTCTCTCCAGAGAAGCGAAAGCAGCAGCCAGCTTCAGGACAATGTCACCGCTTCTGAAAAGTCTCCCAGTCACAGCCAGCAGCTCACTCAGGCCGAGTTCGCCTCGCTGAGCACCTCGCTCCTCCTCATGGCGCCGACACGCTTCTCCTCCCTCTCACGATCCTTCTGCCTCTACTCGCGAGGGCTTTGGGAATGAAGAATGGGTATATGCGTCGTTGAAAAGCGAGCCGTTCATTGCGTAAATTGCAGAGCGCGTAGCGGAGGTGCGGAATGCCAAAGCGAACCTGATGGTGCGTCCTCCCTCGTCCTACCTCCCTCGCTCCCTCCCTCCCCATGCTCAACCTCCTGAGTCTCCCTCCTCGAATCTCAATCCCACAACTCGACCCACCATCTCCTCACCCCCTCGTCCAACGTCTGCGTCGCGTCGCTGCTCCGAGATACGCGGGAGCTCGTTGCGAAGCGACAGCGAACGAAGGGCTCATCAGTACGTCCTGGGGGCATTCGAGGGTGATTAGGAGAATCGTGGAGAGGGGGCATCAGGACGTGTTGGTGCTTGGAGGACGATGTGGACGTCGAGTGGGACCTCGAACGAATGTGGAGTCGGATCGAGCGAAAGCTCCCCTCCAACTGGGACTCAGTCCCCCTAGGCCACTGCTTTACGTCCTCCCTTCCATTCCCTCGACCCCGCTAACGACATCGCAGCACCGCGTACCTTCAACCCCTCGTACGATTCTCCGCATCGCCAACGCGTCTCCACGCGGACGCCCTGCGCTCGCACTGCACCTTAACCCTGCTTTCCCTCCTCAGCTCCCCTTGGGCAGCGTACTCATCCGCCATCGACGTCCTCGTCCCCTCCCTCATCTCGCGGCATCTCCTTAACCCATCCAGCCGCCGCTCGTCGTTCAGCGCAAGGATGGAACGAGTGATGTGCAGGGTGGGAAGAGGAGTTTGTGGAGAGGGAGCTTGAGGGATAGTACGGTGGAAAGGTTGAGGAGGGACGCAGGGAGGAGGTGAGGGAGGAGGCGAGGTTGGATCCGGCGGGACAGTTCAGGGCGGAGGACGCGATCCTTTTAAGAGCGAGGACCTGCGGGTGGAATGAACCTGCTTGCTTGCCGTTAACGAGAGACGTGGAAGCAACAAGAGAAGAGCGAACGCCGTCTACGCTCCTCTCCCTCCTCCACCACCACCTGGCACCTCTCAGCACCTCAGCACACCATGGACCCGTCCGCCTCCCCACTATCCTCCTCCGCCCTCCTGCTAGCAGCCCTCACCGCCCTCTCCCGCACACGCTCCTCCCTCCCCTCCCTCCTCCGTTCCCTCCCCTCTCCAACCCTCTACCAGGCACGCTCCACCACTCTTCACACCTCTCTCACCACCCTCTCCACCGCCCTCCTTGCCGCCCAATCCGCCCTTGATGAAGCGGAGGAGAGCGCGAGGAGGGATCCTGCGGGGGTGGTGGTGAGGGAACGGGAGGTGGGAGCTTGGGAGGGGTTAGAGGGGGTTATGAGTGAGAGGAAGGAGGTGGGAGTCAGAGGAGGGAGGGTGGGGAGGAGGAGTGGGATGGAGGAGGTGGTGGGAAGGTATGCGGGGGGGAAGGTGAGGGTGGAGCTGGTGGGGGAGGGGGAGTGTGAGGAGGTTAGAGTGGAGAAGAGGGGGGTTATGAGAGGAGTTATGCTGCTTAGGTGGAGTGGGGAGGAAGGGGAGAGGGAGGTCCAGGTCGAGAGAGTCGCGTGCTTTGGGCTCAAGGAGGAGGTGCGTCTGTTCGCTGTCTTGCGTGCGCGTAGAGGGGAGCTGATGGAGAGCAGAAAGCGGTGTATTTGCAGAGCCAGTTTAGTCTCTTCCAGGGGATTACAAAGGCGGCGATGGATGTCGTGGAACGGTCGGCGGAGAGGCGGGAGAGAGGAGAGGAGGAGGGGAGCAATTTCGAGGAGGTGCTGGTGAGTCGTTCGTTCTACGAGAGTGGTGGATGGCTACTGATGTTGCGGCGATGCAGGCGTTCTTGGCGAATCCACCACTACCCTTCTGAGCATGACTTGCGAGCGTGGATCTGCTTCGGCTTTGCTGCTCGCGTTCGCATTCGCCTGCTCTCCTCAACAGCGTCCGTGTTGTGCCTTCACGGCGAAGGTGTGAGACAACACGCGATTGGTTGTTTCAGCTCTCACTTGGAACGAAGAGCGCAAGTGTCTACGCTCCGGACTCCGGTGCGAGCGACGGGAAGCCAGATCCCTTCGCCGGGGAGACGAATCGCTGTGGCGGACGAAGACACGGTTACGAATGGATTGGTCCGTGCTAGTTTCGTTGGGTTGGGAGGTGTGCGACTCGAGAAGAGCGGAGGATCTCTTGCGAGCGCGGTCAAGTCTTGCTTCGTGATGGAAGATAGCGGGCAAGAGCTGGCGTCGGAAGCTGCCGTCCGACCTCAGCCTAGCTGTGCAATTCCACTCCCCTCTTCGATGGTTGTGCCTCTCTGGAGGGAGAACAGCAAGTCCTCGGACCTGAGAAGAAAGGCGAACGCCATCTCCCGCTTTAGGATGCGCTAGGGGGCCTCGAATCTTGCTCTTGTCGAACCAAAGGCGCTCGCGCTTTCTTCTCCTTGTACAGCCTGAGCACCACCACGCTCCCTACACACACGCGCCCAACGACTAGAGTCGACCAGAACCTGCGCGAGACCACTTCGAAGACGCGGACGCCTCTCCTCTCCCGCTCCTCCAACCAGCATCAAGATCTACTCTGCACGAACCAGTAGCCCAACGCTCTACACCAGTACCACAGCTCGGAGCAGCCAGCTCCCTCTCCACGCGCCTGCCCGCCTCGCCCGCCTCGCCCACCTCCCTTCGTCCGACCCTCGTCTCCCCTCTCCCGATGTCGCCAGCTCCATCATCTCAGGAGCGCCACTTTGCCTACTACTCCAGTGGCCACGGCTACGGCCACGCGTGCGTCTCTTCCTCCTTTGCGGCGAACCTTGAGAGGCGCGTGCTGACCCCCCTTCTCCTACAGCACACGTGTGAGCGCCGTCACCTCCTCCCTCCTCGCCGCCGGCCACGCCGTGACGATCGTCACCAACGCGCCCACGCAACCCTTCTCCGCCGTGCTCCCTTCGTTCAACGGCTCGCCCAACGTCAACACGCTTCCGCGGTACGCGACGTACAGGTTCGCCAATATTGACGCTGGGATCGTTCAGCCCAAGGCGTACGATGTGGATCGGAAGGCTACGTTTGAGGTGCTCAAGACGTTCATGGAGAAGAGGGAGGAGCGGCTGGATGAGGAGGAGAAGTGGTTGAGGGAGGCAGGGGTGGACGCGGTCCTCAGTGATGCGGCGTTCTTGGCTTGGTGAGTGCTCGCGTGAATCAGGAGGGAATAACAACGGAGGCTAACGTTGATTGTGCTCTCGCAGTGCAGCTGCAGATCGCGCAGGAATCCCCTCCGTCCTCATCAGCAAGTGCGCCCTCTCCCTTCCTCTCTCTCCCAGCTCCTCCTGACCAGACCTCTGAACAGCTTCACCTTCGACTCTTGCTACTCCTACCTCTCGCTACCACCTCTCCCGCCCCGCGCCTTCACCTCTTCCTCATCATCAGACGAAGAGCCTGAGCCCGCTCTCCCCGCCTCCCTCCTCCTCCCCTTCGTCTCTCAAGCCATCGCCGACTACCAGCACGCCTCCCTCCTCCTCCGACTACCCGGCTCCATACCCATACCAGCTTTCGACACCGACGTCTCCCTTCCCGCCGGCACCTGGGTCAACGCCGCCCGCACGGCCTTCACGCCCCCAGTCCTTTCCCTCCTCTCCCGACCCCCTTCCTCCGCCCCCTGCACCTCTCCCCACTCAAACACCCTACCACGCCGAATAGTCGACGTACCCCTCATCGTCCGCCCTCCCTCTCCAAACGTCCATTCCCCCGCATTCCGCGCCGCACTCCTCTCCTCCCTCGGCGTACCCGCTTCGCAACACTCTCACAAAGTTCTCCTCGTCTCCTTTGGAGGCCAGTCGATCCCTCGCCCTCGATCTCGTCCTCCTTCACCAATGGCCGCCTCGACAGCGCAGGGGTCGTCGTTCGAAGCGAATGTGGATGGGTTCCTGAGGGGAGGGAGGGAGGCGGGATTGCTGCCACCTGGGTGGATCGCGATTGTGTGTGGGCTGAGTGGGGAGGGGAATGAGATTAGGAAGGACTTGCCGGCGGGGTTCTTTGCGAGCGAGAAGGATGTGTATGTGCCGGATTTGACGGCGACGGCGGATGTGGTGCTGGGGAAACTGGTGAGTCTTCCCTTCGTACTTTCTTGCACTAGTTGAGTGCGTGCTGATGAGCGATGCAGGGATATGGGACTTGCTCCGAGACGCTCTCTTGCCACACTCCCTTCGTCTACGGTACGTTTTTCCCTCCCTCCGCCCTCTCCCATACTTACCCGTACGTACACAGTCCCCCGCCCACTCTTCGTCGAGGAATTCGGCCTCAAACGCCTCATGCAACAACGCGGGACGTCCCTCGAGCTCGACCGCGCCGATTTCGAAGCAGGGAGATGGGAGTTCCATATCGCCGAAGCGCACAAGCGGGGGAAGGAGGAGAAGGAGGAGAGTAGGAGGGTCGGGTACGTTTGCGAAGGGGCGGGCAGGGTGATTGTGCAGGAGATTGAGAGGTTCTTGGAGGAGAGCCAGTAGAGGAGGATAGACGTAGAGCTGATACACGAGCGTCGATTTATTGGAAGGCGCAGCGTGGTTCTTTGCTTGATCTCTTGCCTCCGCTACGCTGCCCGTTCGTCGTCGTTGAAGCGCCGGTGAGGAGAATCTGGCGCCTTGCGAAGGCCTGGCAGGCTCGCTCTCCCTGGCCTCTTCTCCTTCAGACTCTTTGGCGGCGAGGCTGTCGTGGTTCTTCCATCCCTTTCCTTTGCTGCTTCGCATCTTGCACAGCGTCCAGGTACCAGGGAAAGTGAGGCAGTTCTCGAGGCAGTTTGGGGCCAACCTCCCCACTACTCCTCTCCCCTTCCTCTCTCTCCTCTCCGCACTCCCCCGCTACCTCTCACCCTCTCCAGAACGACACCGACGCACCCCATCTCCACTCCGCCACCTCGCCGTCTCAGCAACCAGCTCACCAACCCTCCCACGCCGCCGGCATCTCCTTGGCATCTCCGTCATCTCCAACCCCATTTCCATCCTTCACCTTTCCTCGCAGACTCCTGCGACCTTCGCGCTCACCCACCCACATCTGTCCGTGAGCAGGGCGCCGTACGACGACGAGGGAGATGAGTTCGCCAGGCACAGGTACGTGCGCAGCTTGGGTTCGGGATGCGGGTGGACAGGAGTGGAGGGACGGCAGTGCGGTGGGAGAGGAGGGTGTGAAGAGTGTGGGTGGGCTGGGAGAGACGGTGGGGAGGAGGGCTGGGACGGGGGTTGGGCACGATGGGCGGGCGTGGGGCCGCCTGGGACTGGGTGGGTGTGGTGAGCGATGGGAGGGCGGGAGTGGCTCGGTCTTTCAAGGCAGTCAGAGGATGCGGATGGAGGACTAGGACAGTAGGAGAGGCTGGGGCGGACGACGCTCGACAGCGGCGGTAGCTTCCCCGCCTTTGCGGTCGGGAGGTTGCTGCTGCTGAGTCCAGCGCATCCCGGCCTCAGCTCACCGGCAGGCATGAGGCATGACTTGCCTTCGTTGCGGGAATGGGGTACAATGTGGTGCTCCCGCTGCAGCTGCTGGCCGCGAGAGACGGAGCCGGCGGTGCCTTGCTCAGCTTCTTGTTTTCTGAACGGGCGGGCGACCAGGGCTTTTGAGCGGCCGTGTGCTCGCTGATACTGCATGAAGGATAGCGGTCAAGTGTTGTCTTCCATAGCGGGGCTCCTAACACCGGCTCATGTCGCACAAGCGTCCTTCCTGCACCTGCAGTCCGCTCCTCCCAGCAGCGCACGAAGCTAACTCCTTCTCTCGCAGCCCCAACACTATCCACCTCTCCACGACCCGCTCCTCCGACACCGCAAGAGATTCAGCGCAAGCTCGGCTCGCCCACCGCCGTCGCTCCCCCTCCCCTCAGCATCTCCACCTCAGAAACCGATGCTCCGCGACGTCTGAGCGTCAGCCGACGGGTCCGTTTCTTCTCCTTCTGCGAACCGCACACGCTAACTCCTCTTACAGACCCCAGCTCTTGCCGCTTCCCCCAACCTCTCCTCGAGCACCGACGATGACGAACCTTCCTCCTCGCCCAACCGCGGTCCCTCCTCCTCCCTCCCTCTCTCCGCCATCTCGGAAGCTTCCGACAATGGTTCCGGAACCGACTCGGATACTTCATCCGTCGCAGCAGGTCGTGTCGCCAGCGTTGGGAGGACGCTGGATCGCTTGAGGCTCAGTAGGGAGAATACGAGGATGAGCGATAATATCGCTGTCAAGAGCGGGTACCTAATGAAGAAGGGAGAACGGAGGAAGGCGTGGAAGAAGAGGTGGTTCGTCCTTCGCGGAGGACAGGTTGCGATGTACAAGAACGACAAGGTGCGTTTCCTCTACGCTCTCGTCGAAGCGAAGGCTGCTGACCTCGCTTGCGACGCAGGAATACCAACTCCTCCGACTCATCCCTCTCACCGAGATTCACACCTGCGCCCCCATCGAGCTCAAGAAGCACGCCTTCACCTTTGGCATCGTCACCCCGAAGCGAACCTACTACGTCAAGGCGGACAACGCACGCGAAGTTCAAGACTGGTGCTCGACCGTCGAGCGCGCAAAGGAGGAGCTCAAAGCCGCCGCGACCATCAGCAGCCTCGACACTCCTTCCTCCGGCCCCTCTGTCGGAGAAATCACGCCTCAAGGCCCTCAGACTCCCACCGCAGCGATCCCGATCCCCAGCTCTGCCGTTCCAATCAGGGCAGGACCGGACGCCGGCGGAAGCTACAACACCACTGCGACATCCCCTTCTCCGCCGACCTTCACCCCGACTTCGAACTCGCACCTCTCCTCGTCCTTCACCTCGACCTCTACGACCGCCGCACTCCCCGGCCCTCGTGTTCCACCCAACTCTTTCGCCGTAGGCGGCGCTGGTGCGCTCGGGCTCGAGAACTCGGATGGACATGCGCTGGAGCTCGGAGGCGTCGATGCGGAGCTCGGGAGGCTGGCAGGACGACGAGGAGGGAGCTTCAGTACGCAGGGAAGCCTGACCGTCCCCGCTGGAAACTACTTTTCTAGCAGGGCTGGGGGAGCTCCGGTCTCGCCTGGTGGAGGGGGAGGAGTGTCAAGTAGCGACGACGAGGATGGGTTTGAGGCGAACGAGACTTGGGGGCCGAGGGAGGGGGGCCTCAAGTTTGCAGAGCCGGAGCTTGAGAGGAGGCGGAGCAGTACGAGTCAGGGTGCGGGAGATAGAGGATTTGGGGATCCGAATAAGGTCATCCTTAGCGGGTACTTGATGAAGCAGGGCAAAAGGAGGAATTGGCGCAAGAGGTGGTTCGTGCTCATGAGCGGGAGCTTGATGTACTCGCGCAGTCATATGGTGCGTCTTCTTTCCTAGCTCCCGCTGATCGCTCGCTAATCGTTTATGGTGCGCAGGACACCAAGATCCATCGACAAATCCCCCTCGCACGAATCCTCGACGCAATCGAGTACTCCCCCTCCTCGCCTCTCCCTCCCTCCCGTCGGCCACTCTCCCAAGGTGGTCCTCTCTCCCCCTCCTCCTCCACTCCCGCCGCGCCTCCTCTCTCAGACGACGGGAAGAAGAACTACGAGCACTGCTTCAAGATCATCACGCCCAAACGGACGTACCTCGTTTGCGCACCGAGCGAGGAGGACGAGATTCGCTGGCTCGCTGCGCTGCAGTGCCTCGTCGCGAGGAAATCGACGACGACTACGCCGACGCTCTTGCCGCCGCCGACGAGGAAGAGCGTCTCGAGTGGCTCGGAGCAGGTATCAAGTCCGTCAATGACGGCATCGGCGTCGGCGGGGGTGGAGGAGAAGTCGGGAGCTCATGGGAGGCAGAGGAGCATTACGGATGCGGCGAGGTTGGCGGTGAGGGAGGTGGAGAGGAGGTTCGAGGTTGGGAAGGAGGGGGGAGTTAGGGCGGCGTGAGCGTTGGGTAATTTGGTGGCTGAGTTTGGACTTAATTTGTGGATGCGTTTGACCTGGGAGAGTGAAGAAATTTGGCAGAGGGAATCGAGGAAGAGCCACAACTGTGCGAAGGGGAAGCTCGAGCTCGAGGACCGCGGAGACTTCGCCGCCGTTGCTCTCCTTCCTCCAACTCGACGCCAACCCCAGCTTCAACGCACAGGCTCCTTTTGCTGAATGGTGCGGCTCGTCAGCCTGCCTCTCGGCTTGCTCTCCCTCCTGGCCGTCCTCGTGTCAGCAACGCAACAGGAGAGGTACGAGGAGACGCTCCGTCTGCAGTCCCTTCCAGACGGCAAGGTCCACTCCAGCTTCGAGTTTATTCTACGAGGTCTCTGGCTCGAAAGCGGCACGCCCGTAGGACCCAACGCAGTCGGTACGTCCTCTCCCCTCGGCATTCTTCCAGCAGCTCACCTCCCACCTCAGCGCACCACCACACCCTCCTGCCACCCCTCCTCACCTCCCTCCTCCTCCACTATCACATCACTTCCTTCTCTCTCACCCTCTCCTCAGGCCGCTGGGCCTCCTCCTGGCCTCACCTGCCTACCGCCGCCGCACCGATCCCCTCGAGCCCGGCATCTGGGATCGAGCTCACGGCGTGGTTGGAGCTGCTGGAAGGAGAGAACGACGAGGAGGAGGAGAAGCGCTGGGAGGGCTTCAAGGGTGCGCTTGGGGGGCTGTTCTGTGCTGGGATTGGGGGAGGCGCGGGGAAGGGGGAGAGCAGGCCGTTGTGGGGGTATCCGTTTGAGGGAGCGGGCGAGGAGAGTGGTGCGTTCCCGTTTCGCTTATGTGGTGAAGAGCGGAGCTGATGCGGAGCAGAACATCGACTGTACAGGACGCTGCTCCCGCGTCTTTCGGCGACGTGCACGGAGAGCCTGACACCGTTCCTTGCTCTCCTTCCTTGCGCTTCCCATGCGGGGCTGAGTAGCTTGCTCAACCCGCACAAGCTGTTTGACGGAGACTGGACGCTGCTCGGAGTTCATTTCGTGCGAGGCGAGGAGGAGGGAGTGGTCAGGCTTGAGGTGGGGAGTGTGGGAGATCCGGTGCGGCTGGAGAGGCTGAGTGGGGGGATGGGGAAGCGAGGTATGTAAATGGAGCAGGCACTGAAGGGATACAGCTGATCAGGACGCGCAGATTTCTCGATGATGGAGCTGTACGATCGCAAGGTTGAGCGAGCGTGTCCAGTGGCGAGCAAGTCCGAGGTTCAGCTGGTCATTCCTGTGGACTCGACGAAGCCTTTCGTGATTGAGCCGAGAGAGGGGATGGTTGGACGACGAGAGGGTTCGCTCGAGCTGGGAGTATGGGATATGAGGACTCGTAAGTCGCCAGCTTCGCAGAAAGAGGATGTCGCTAACGAATCTCGTGCAGTCGCTTCGGACCAAACGCTGGACGTGCAGGTCAAGTGGGAAGGAGAAATGCAGTTCCGCCATCGTGAGTTCGTCCCACCACTTCGCTGGCCCGCACGAAGCTCACGCTCGTTCATTCCAGCTCATCCTTCCAAATTTCCCCTCTCCGCCATCTCCACGCGCCGCCTCCTCGCTGGCGTAGGCCAAGAGCGTGGCTCTATCGGCGTCGAGATCATCAACAACCTCGATCGCGTCGCCGAAGTCGTATGGATCGAGACCTGGCCCTGGTGGGTGCGCGGGTTCATCAGCACACTCGAGGGGAAGCTGAGCTCCAACACATCATCGGCTCGTACGTCCTTCTCCCTCTCTTTCCTTCGACTTCGCTAATATCGACGACGTAGCCCCCAAAATCCTCGACCTCGACTACACGCCACCCATCGCTCGCCAGCGCCCAACGACTCTCCAAGCTCTCCTTTCCCTCCCTCCTCACTCGAAGTCCCGCTTCCTCCTCTCCTACGAATCCTCCTACCTCTGGTACACCGAATACCCCTCAGACGCTCACCGCGGCTTCGAAGTCCCCGGCGCTCTCGTCATCCTCCTCGCCCCTTCCTCCTCCAACACCTCCATTCGAGAACAAGGCTTCCTCGCGCAGCGAGGGCAGGAGCTGAGGCTACATACGCCAAGCACGCTGCTGGAGCTTCCGACGCCCGATTTCAGCATGCCGTACAACGTTATCATCCTCACGAGTACGCTTATTGCGCTCTTCTTTGGGAGCGTGATGAATAGGCTTGTGAGGGAGTGGGTGGTGATCGATCTTGAGGAGGAGGGGGACGAGGATGGGAAGGACGAGGGAGAGGAGGTGGAAGGGAAGGGACGGCTGATGGTGGAGTGATCGTTTTGCGCCGACTAGCATCTCTCTGCGTGCTCTTCTGTTGAAGCTCCGGGCTGGAAGCCAGGAGAGGTAGAGGACAAGGAGCGGCTACCTTGGGCATTTGGGACCACTGCCACCGCTATCGCTCGCACCGGACTATGGCCTTCTCTCCCGATTCGCTCCCCGCTGAATTCGCCCCGCGAGAGAGAAGCAGCCTCAGATCGTAAAAAAACGTACGCAGAGAACCGAATCGATTCCGCATCAAAAGTAGTACAAGCTCGAAAGAGCCAAAAGACACCGCCTGTGCCAACCTCGCTCGACTACAACTAGTGCTGAGCCCTGCAACAGCGTACAACATCAGGGCCTGCCTACGCCGCGTGAAGGAAAGCACTCACCAGTCGATCGACTTGATATCAATCCCCTCCTGGACCATCTCCCACAGAGGCGACAACTCTCGAAGACCTGTTCGCTCGTACCGTCAGCTCGTGTCGGAACCCAGGAGAAGAAAGGAACGCACGCTCAACGATCGCCACAATCTTGTCGACGACAAAGTCAACCTCTCCCTCAGTCGTGAACCTGCCGATTCCGAACCGGATCGACGAGTGCGCCATATCGTCCTCAGCGCCTGAACGACACCGTCAGCTCGCGGTCTGCAAAGTAAGGAAGAGAACTAAGGAAGTGCGCGAAGGACGTAGGAAGGCTCGAGGGAGGCGGAAGTGCATGCGCTACCCGAGGAGAGCGCGATATCCTTCATGGCCATGAGCATCGACTCGCCCTCGATGTAGGAGAACGACAGGTTCAAGCTGCGTTGTTCGTTAGCGAGGAGGATGAGGGGGGAGAAGGAAGCGCGTACCATCCAGAGTATCCGTTCACGTCGCCGTTGCGAACGATCATGTCACACTTGGAGGTGATGCCGTCGAAAAGACGCTTGGAAAGGCGACTAACGTGTGCCTCGTCGAACTATCGCAAAGCATCAGCGATCGTCCTTGTCTCCCGAAACGCTGCAACCGATCCCAAGTCCTCAAAACCCCTGCACATGATCACCGCAAGACCAAGCTCCGCTCTCGCGTCGCCCATCCCCTCCTTGTATAATTCCCTCCAGACGCTATAGCGCCCAAAGCGGGAAAGCTGTCATCATCGAACCTCTCCTCCTCCCATAAACCGCACGAAAAAAGCCAAAAGAACTCACCGCCATCTCCTTCTTCGCAAGCCTGCACGCCTCTCCGAATCCGACGACCAAAGGAGCCGGCACAGTCCCGCTCCTCAATCCTCGCTCCTGCCCTCCTCCGCTGAGGATCGGCTCGAGCCTCACGCGAGGCCTGCGGCGAACGTAGCACGCGCCGACACCCTTGGGACCGTAGATCTTGTGCCCCGAGATGGACATGAGATCGATTCCCATCTCGTCGACGTCGATGGGGACTGTGTTGGCGGGGTTAGTGGAGAAGGAGGGAGCAGGGAGGGAACGTACTCTTCCCGACGGCTTGAGCGGCGTCGGTGTGGAAGAAGACTCCCTTGTACTTCCTGCAGATGGCGCCGATCTCCTTCATAGGCTGAATCGTACCGATCTCGTTGTTGACCATCATGACCTGCGCTCGTCGTCAGTTACAGCACGGAGAGAGGCGGGGAGAGTACGCACGGAAACGAGGCAAGTGTCGGGCCTGATGCTGGCCTCGAGGAGCTCGAGGTCGACGAGTCCGTTGACGGCGACGGGGAGGTAGGTGACTTCGAATCCCTCGTCCTGGAGGACTCGGCACGAGTCGAGGACACACTTGTGCTCGGTCTGGGTCGTGATGCTGAGCTCCTCGTCAGCGGTACTTCGAGATCGGGAGAGCGCGACGAGCGTACATGTGCTTTTTCTTGCCCTTCCAGAAGCGCGCGGTACCCTTGATACTCATGTTGTTCGACTCGGTGGCGCCCGACGTGAAGACGATGTCCTTTGCGTTGGCGCCGATAAGATCCGCAACGTACTGCGTGAGTCACACCATCAGCTCCCGTCCTACTCCCAATCACACAGCCGAACGTACCTTCCTGCCATCCTCAACAGCCTGCAGCAGCGAAACGTATCAGTTCCATCCATCGGACCGGAGGGCTCAAGAGTCAAAGAAGCGCACCTTCTCCGTCTCCCATCCGTACGCGTGCGTCTTTGAATGAGGGTTCCCGTACTGGTTCGTCATATAAGGCAGCATAGCATCCAAAACCCTCGGGTCCGTAGGCGTAGTGGCCTGCATATCGAGGTAGATCGGCCTGCCCGGCTCCTCGCTCGTCTGCGCCACTTCAAACCCCAGCATATCGTCGCCGGGGGTAAGGACCAAGGCCTCGTTGTCGAGGATATCGAGAGACTTGCCGAGAGTCAGGTTGGAGACGGTGGCGAGGGCGGGGGCGGGAGTGCTGCTGAAGGCGCGGAGAGGGGATCGGGAGAGGGCTGAAGGGCGGATGAGGGCGGTGGGCACTGGGCGCGCTGCCCTGGGTAGAGCGCTGAGCTGGCGTAGTGAGCGTTTCATGATATGGGACTGGTGGTTGTGGTGAAAGAAGGAGTGCGGAAGGCGCCGAGATGCGCAGAGAACAAGTTTGGCTGACTACTCGCTCGCTGTCTGGCTCTCTCACGCGATTCGCGTCTTCGCACTACCGGGGAGAACGAATGACTCGAACTGAGTGTAGAAGGAAAAGCATGCTGGAATTACGGGGATGTGGAGTTACGCAGAGGGGGAGTTGATCTAAAAACGAGGGGAGGAAGGAGGTAACGAGTGTGGGTGGAAGGAAGGAGGAGGGGGAGAGGATCGAGTGATAGGCAGGAGCACAGCGAGAGTAAAGCGGGTATCGTATGATGGATGAGGGGGAAGGCATGGGGGAAGAATAACGAGGATGGGGAGAGGGGGGAGGAACAAAGAGCAACAAAGTGAGCGCGACGATAATCGACTGCGACGTAAAGACGTGAAGGAAGGGGAAGGGTATACACAGGAAGGAACGCGGGCGCCACGCCCTTCATCCTCTCCACCACCCTCGGCCTTCAGGCTTCGGGCTCGGCGGAGGACTAGGCGGAGGGTGGAGGTCGAACGCAGCCTCGAAGCTCGTGTAGGTGTGCATCGTCGGTCGCTCCGCCTTGACGATCCCCTCGTCCTTGCCCTCTCCGTGTCCTCCAACGCGCGAAGGACACTTACTTCCCCTCCTCCTTCGCTTCTCCCCAGCGTCGCCTGGGAGCTCGGACGTCGAAGTGGCTTCAGAGGCGAGAGAGAGGCACGAGGCGATGGAGTTGGAGGGGCTGGAGGACATGGGAGTGCCGTCGGAGGGGGAGAGGGTGCGCGTGCGGGAGGAGGAGGTCGAGCGGAGAGGAGTCGGGCGGAGGAGGGGGGACCGGTGCGGCGAGGAGCGAGGAGACGGGAGCGAGGGTGGGAGGTCGGGAATAGGGACGGGGAGCGTGCAATCGTACACGTAAGGGCGAGGATGAATGACCTGCAGTCTCGTCGTCAGCTCGAACAACAACAATCCCAAGTGCGGAAAAACGCACCTCAACCTCCTCACGAATCTCCTCCGCCGCCCTCCCATCCCTAACCTCCAGCAGTACCTCCCCAGCCCTCCTCTCCCCCGCCAACGCCACCTCTCCCTCCGCCTGCGCCTCGCTCAATCCCGCTCCACTCCCATTCGGCCTGCTCAGCGTCGCCCCCCTCGGTTCCGGGCAAACGCTCGCGCTAACGCTCCTCATCGGCAAACTCACGATGCTAGGCGTAGGCGGCCGGGAGGTCGATCTCGAGAGGGACGAATGGGAGCGCGTGGGGCGGGGCGCGCGGGCGGTGAGAGTGGCGGAGGAGGAAAGGGACGACGTTGGGGACGATAACACCTCCTCCCTCTCTGCACCCCTCTCCCTGCACCCCTCCTCCTCGTTCGCGTCGAAAGCCTTCCGGGGACACGCCTTCGCGCTCGGACGTGGCGCTCATCCTTCGGCCAGTGTTGTTTGAGCCCGAAGAGCGAGGGGACGAGGGGCGCGAAACGGCTTTGCGGGCTTGAGGAGAGGTAGGGCGGGTGATAAGGTGGCTGATACCGCTGGGAGAGCGGCCGCCGATGGAGGGGGAGAGAGGTATGCGGGCGGTGTTGGCGGCTGGGAGAGTTAAAGACGTCGACGGCGCCCAGCTGGATGCAGCGCTCGAGGGATAGGGCTGCACCTATGGTGTGAGCTGTAGTTAGCTTGGGAAGGAGGCAGGAGACTTCTGGGGAGAGAAGGAGGTGCCGGCGCGTGGATTCAAGGTCAAGGGAAGGGGTCCTTGGTGAGAGGCACTTACCTCGTTGCTCGGGCGACCTGAACGGGGGACGTCGTGGAGAGACTTCAAGGTCCAGTGTGTTTGAGAGGGAGGGTGGCAGTGGCGGGCCTGGGAGGGGAGAGGGAGAAGATCCTGGGCCGGCCAAAGTTCTGGGGTTGTCTCCTCCGGGAAGGGGCTGTGGCGGACATTTCTCGTCGGCTGGACTCTTCGTGTATGACTGAGTACAGGGTAACTGTAAAGTAGTTGCAGTCGCTGGCTTGTCGTCCAGGTGGAAAAGGCTGGAGAACTGCAACCAGTGGAAGCCGTTCCTCGTCGCTAGCGAGCGCGAGTTACACGTCGCGGATGCCTTCCTCGTCTCAACACTGTGCACAACTTCGCTCTCTGCTGTAGTTTTCTGCACAACAAGCTGCTTGCCATTCCAGCGGACGAGCACGCGGGAACATGTGAAAGAAACGTCGATCTCGAGGTTTCGACTGGGTGAGGTTGTCGATCCTGCGAACGAGTCGAACACGCCGCTACGGCCACCTAAACAGGTCGTATGGAGCAAAGATAGCAAGACGGAACAGTGCAGAAAGCGCTCACTGAGAGTGCCGAGCGGTGAAAGCTCAAAGTCGGAAAGCAGATGACTATCTTGCGAAGGAGGCGCCCGACGCGCTGCGACGAGCAGACAGAGTGAACGCAACCAAGCCACACATCAAGAACGCGGTAAACGATCCCAGCCCTGATCTATTCCTCAACAACCTCGAGGACCCATCCATCTCCAAGCCGCTCGTTCCTCTCGTTCAACCCGCCCTGCGACGACACTCCATCAGCTCCCGTTCCCAATTCCATCGGAGAAGACTCACCTGTATCACGACCTTGTTCCCTTCCCAGAACGCCGACGGGAACCATCCCCTCGCCTCCGGAACTCCGACCGAGTCCTTCGACGGCTCCAACTTGAGCCACTCGAACCCGTCCACATTCTCCAACAGCGCCCACGCATCCGAATGGAACTGCACGATCCATCAGTCCTGTTCTCAGAAAAATCGAGAGAGAGAGCAACGCACGAATCCAGCTCCATCGTGTCCCAACTCCGCAGGTGCTCCCTCGCGCTCTCCATGCGCCATAAGCGCAACGACCTTCTTCCCCTCCCACACCAGCCCATCAACTCCCACCAACGAATGCACACTCCTCTTCCCCGGCGCCTCCCCTCCTCCGCACACCTTAACCTCCTCAACGCTCCTCCACTCCCCGGTCTTCGGCTCAAACAAATCCAGAGGACCGCCTAGCTCGAATCCTGCGAATCCACCGAAGCGAGCGAGGAGGCCGGAGCGAAGAGAGGCGAGAACGGTGCCGCCGCGCCCGGGGCCTGGGGCGGTGGGGAGGGCGGACCAGGTGAGAGTTCGGAGGGAGAGGGAGTGGAGGGTTGCGAGACGGCCTTTCGGGGGGCAGCCGGCGTGGAGGTAGAGGGTTTCCTGTGGCGGTTTGGTTAGCTTGAGCGCGTCGGAGAAGGAGCGAGGAGTGGGAGATCGAGAGTGCGGGGGAGGGTGGAAGGCGGGAGAACGGACGTACCCCTAGCACCTGCATAACGTGGAAGCTCCTCTGCTCCGGTTTGTCCCCCGTCGTCTTGACGACCTCCCACGCCTCCTTCACCGTGTCGAAGCGCCACAAGTCCTCGTCATCGCCAAACGTCCCCATATCCTTTCCTCCTCGTCCTCCCCAGAGGTACAGCGCCGAACCAACAGCAACGAGGGAGGATCCGACGCGAGGAGCGGGCCAGGTGCCGCTGGGAGGGAGGACGCGGGTGGAGCCATCTGCGCGTGTTGGTTAGCTGCGTTCGAGGTGGGATGAGGAGGGACGGACCGAGGAGACCGATAATGTGGAGGTCTGCGGGGACGGGAGTGCGTGGCTTGAGCTCGCCGGCGAAGATGTAGGCGTGGTTCGAGACGACGGCTAGGGAGTGGGAGGAGCGGACGAGCGGGGGGGAGAGGGAAACGCCGGCGCTTGAGAGCGCGAGAGGAGTCCAACGGGCTACGAGTTTGGTTGCTGCTGCTGACATCGTTGAGTGCTGGTGGGTGAGGGGAAGAGGAAGAGAGCGGGAGAAAGAGGAAGGGGACGAGGAGGTCCTCGAGCGATAACCACTTGGCTCTGGCAGCAAAGCGCGCGTGGGACAACGAGAGCCAGTTGACGCTGCTATGTAGTGCTCTGTGTAAGTCACTGTTGCCGTGCTGGTCGAAGTACAACGAAAGAAACTGAGCACCGGAGTCCGCTGGAGAAACTCCTCGGGCCCGAGACGCTTCTTTCCCTTTTACCGCCTGCTCGCAACGATGTCGAACTCGTCGCACCCTACTCACTTCAAGGCCGCTCAAGTAGTTACCGTCGGGGATCCTTTCCAGCTCAACGACGTCGAGTGGAGGGACCCCCAAGGAAGGAGAAGTCGCCGTCAAGGTGAGTCGGAGTCCTCGATCGCCCTGTCCATCTTATCGCAGCTGACCAGAATCACTCTCCAGGTCATCGCCTGGTGCGCAGCTCTTATCTGCTCATTATGTACTGCTGATTACCTCCTCGCTCGCGCTCAGCGGAGTCTGCCACTCGTACGTCCTCCCCCTCTCATCCGCGAACACCAAGTCTCGGTCATACCTTCAGCATCCCGAGCGCCGTCACTGATACGCGGAATGCCTCCACAGGGACAGCGTAGCCAAGTATCAAATCATTCCTTCGACCCTTCCTCGGACTCCGGGACACGAGATCGTTGGAGACGTCGTCGCCGTCGGGCCTGGAGAAAAGAGGTGGAAAGTCGGAGATCGCGTTGGGTCGGGCTGGCACGGGGGACAGTGTGGAGTGTGCTTGAGCTGCAGGAAAGGGTGCGTCCTCCTCGATCCCCTTTCGCCCGAGGAGCTGAGCGTCCTTCGCAGTGACTTTGTGACTTGCGCGAACCAGACAATCAACGGTGCGCTCTCACGTCAGCCGCTGCACGAGCGAGCTGATATACTGAGCACCTTGTTCGCAGGCATCAACAGCGACGGAGGGTACGCCGAGTACGCGGTCCTTCGCACCGAGGCTCTCGTTGCCGTTCCCGAGGGCATGGATCCGTTCGAAGCTGCTCCGCTGTTGTGCGCTGGGGTTACCACATTCAGTGCGTGATTATTGTTCTGCAGTGATCGCCACTAACCTCTCGAGGGCAGATTCGGTTCGCAACATGAACGTTCACGCTGGAGACGTCGTCGCTGTCCAAGGAATTGGGTGCGTCCCTCTGGTTTGAAGCTCTTCTACTAGATCGAGGACTTTACATCGGTCAAACGAGGGCTGACCCCCTTTCGCAGCGGACTCGGTCACCTCGCTCTCCAATTCTGCCGCCAGATGGGCTTCCGCACCGTCGCCCTCTCCTCGAGTGACGCGAAGGAATCTCTCGCTGAGGAGCTCGGGGCGCACGACTACCTCAACAGCGCGAAAGTCGACCAGGCGACTGAGTTGCAGAAGATGGGCGGTGCGAAAGTCATTCTCGGTTCGCTCCCTCCTTCTTCGCACGAATTACTGCTGATGCGGTACAAGCAGCGACAGCTCCAAGCCCCAAGATCATCGAGACTCTCATTGCTGGCCTCGCTGTGGGCGGACAGCTCGTGATCCTCGCCCTCGCGGACAACCTGACGATCCCCATCGGTCGGTCCTCGTCTCTCCCCCTCTGCGCTCGCTGACCCCTCCTAAGCTCCCATGATCAACCGCCGTCTCTCGGTTGTTGGCTGGCCTTCGGGTAGCGCGCAGGATAGCGAGGACACGCTCAATTTTGCCAAGATCTCGGACGTTAGGTGCCGCGTCGAGAAGTACAAGGTAGAAGATTTCAACGAGGCGTTCCAGTCGATGATAGAGGGGAAGGCGAGGTTTAGGGCGGTGTTGACGATGCAGTAGTCGATGATTTCCCAGCTTGGCTTGCAAATGCGTGTTCCCTTTGGCCCAGCGTGTGGTTGCTTCTCGGGCGTCTCTCGAGCTGCCAGGGTTTCGAAAATGAAGAGCGGCAGGAAGTGGTTGAATGCAGCGACTTGAGTTGTGGGCGCAGAAAATCTTTCGATACTCGAGCAGAATGGAGCCCGTTTGTGTCGTTCGGAGTCCGGCTGTTCGCAACAATCGTGTTTGCAAGAAGATGGATACGATACACTCGTCGACTAAAGTCCCTCAGTTTACTTGCCCTCGTCAAGCGTCCCCAGTTCCGTCCGTGATCGACCACAGGTACCAGCACGCGACGGAGCGGTACGGCGCCCACTCGCTCGTGAGCTCCTCCATCTCCGTTGGCGTGAGGTAGATGTTGCCCCTGCGCGTAACGTCAGCGAATAACCAAGTAGCGTGTGGAGAAGGACGCACTTGAGCTTCTTGCCATTCAGGCGAGACTTCATTGACGAGGGAGAAAGGTTGTTCGAAGTCGTGGGGAAGACGAATTGCGAAGAAGGCGTGACACACTCCTCCTCCTCGGCTTCGGTGACGAAGGCTGGACTAGAAGGAGTGGGGTACGAGTTGATAAGGGCGATGCGTTTCGCCTTCGGAGTCGTGGGAGGCTCGCTGGGGGCTGGGAGAGGGGAGAGCTTGCGCGAATGGATCCCGATGGCGTCGGAAGAATACCACTTGCAGAGGCCTTTCTGGATACCTGTTTCGAATTGTTCAGCGGAGGTGGATGGAGCGAAAGGGAAGCACGCACCGAGGTCGCCGACAGGGAGAACGTCAGGTCGCTTCATCGAGAAGATGAGGAACATCTGGACCGTCCAGATGCCTTTCAAAAGCAGAACATTGGTGGCGTCCCTCCTCCTGTAGGAAAGTCGACTCACCGATACCTCGCACGTCCAACAGCGTCTTGCGAACCTCGTCATCCTCCATCTCCCACAGCTTCTTCGCGTCCAATCTCCCATCGTGAAACCTGCTCGCCAGCTCCAGCACATACTCCACCTTCCTCCCACTCAATCCCGCACTCCTCAACGTCGGCGTCGGCGTCGGAAGCGCAAGGATCTGAGCGGGAGTGGGGAAGGGCGTCCCATCGCTGTCCGGCGGCTCGGAGGAGGAGGGAGGGGCGAGCTTCTCAGGCAGTTGCGGGTAGAAGAGTCGTACGAATTTGTGCGTGATGGAGCGTGCGGCGAGCCACGAGACTTGCTGGCCTAGGATCGAGGTGGTCAGAGAGCTGGCGGGGAGGTCAGCGGTGGTGGGGAGCAGGAGGAGAGGGACGGACCGGAAGGGATTGAACGCCTCAGTCTGCTCTCCTTCGAAAGGCTTGCACTTGAGCCGGCCCATCACCGCCTCCCAACGCGGATCGACAGCTACGAGATGCGACCTGGCGTCCTCGTAGGAGAACGTAAGCGCGGGGTGGAGGAGAAGCCCCTCCTTCTCCGCCTCCGCTGCCGATTCCTTGGCTTCGAGTGCGAGGAAAGGGTCGGTGGTGGCAGGCGTGGAGGGAAGAGGCGCAGCTGGGGAAGGGGCGGGCTTGGTGCGCTTACGCGGGGTCGTGAGTGGGGACGAGAGGGCGGCGCGCTTAGCTGTCAGGGCAGGCGGAGCGCCTTGAGAGCGGGTGACGCGCTGCATGGCGGCTGCTGAGTGCGGGCTACGGGCGTCGAGACTTAGGGAGAGGGAGGAGGGGGAGAAGGGAAGTGCGGATCTAGAAATTTGTGATCGAGCGCGCTGGTCTGCGGGCGACGGTGTTCTGTAGCTTCGCAAGTACAGCTTCAACAGTGTTGTGTATTCAATAATCTAGGTGGCAGAATCTACAAGACCAAGACTCCAGCTGAGCGAAGCGGAAAAAAGGTCAGCGAGCCTCTTCTCCAACTCCTCACGAACTCGCACTCACTACTTGACTCGCAGTCCTCCAAGATGACTGAACGTGGAGTACGGCGTGCCTACGAACGATAATCCCCGGGCCAAGATCGCTCCGTCTAGCACTGCTCGCTGGAACGCATCAGCTCTGCCTGTTCGCACGAAAGCGAACGGACTCACTCGCAGGCCACCAGTCCCCATACTCCTTCGCCGTTCCGAACGCCTCGTGATCAACAAACCTCCAACGCAACAAAATAACGTACTCCAAGAACGGACTCCCACTCGCCTCGTCCGTCGTCGTCACCACCGCATACTCGCTCGCCGAGATCCCATGATCGGTAAAGTGCTCCTTCCCCGGTCCTCTCCATCCATCCTGATCGTCAAGCCGGACCTGCAGACGCTGTCGAACGCGCTCGACCGCCGAAGAGTATTTCTCCAGCGCTGCGAATCCTGCAAAATCCTTGAAGTCGCCGCGACGAAGATGAACCGTGATGAACGGCTGGATCTTTGCTGGCGAATCGACGCCGAACATGCGCATGAGATAGACGTCCGCGAGGTCCTCGACGACGTCGTTGAAGCGGAGGTACTGTCCCGCCGCGATCCAACTGAGGCCCTCGCCGCCTACGAGCGGCTCCAGAGGCGGACCAGGCTCGGTGAAGCCTGGAGGGAAGACGATAGGGCCGAGGAAGAGGGTGTTGTCGAAGCAGAGGACTTGGTCCTCTGGCGGGGTGGTGATGTGTGGCTTGAAACCACTTTTGCTGTTCAGCCGAATGTCGCCCTTGATCGTCTCCCCCTCGCCCAGCCGCTTTTGAGGAAGACTCTCAAGCCGGACCTTTGCGACCCACTCGTTTCGCAACTGGCGGTCGAAGAGGAAGATCCGTAGCGCGTCGAACGCGATGTCGAATCCGCCAGCGCCGCGTGCGAGAGGGGGAAGAGCCCAGAGGTCGAGAAGGACGTTGTGTAGCGCGAGGGAGGCGTACTCGGTGTTCCCGAATCCGGTTGTAGCTTCTTGTACGGACCAGCAGGAGAGGCGTTCGGCGACGGGGTGGCGAGAGGGGGTGTCGAAGGCCTTAATCGAAGACCACTCGACGAAAGGGATGTGGGAGTCGGCGTAGAAACGATCGAGGTCGAAGAAGGCGGAGAGGTCTTCCGGAGTTGCGTGGAAGTGATGAGGGAAGAGAGTAGGGCTGAAAGGTGAGAGGGGGATTAGCTCGGGGGACGGGCTAGCGGAGTGAGTGGAGAGAGGAGAACGCACAGGATCGCGACGCGGTTCGTTAGCTGCGCGACGTACAGCAGCTTAAAGATACTGATGAACTGGTTCGCTGCGAGGGAACAAAGGCGCATCAGCTCCGGAGTCCACGCCCTAGCGTCGAGCAACGCACCATGCCCTCCAAACGTCGCGCTGGTAACGTAAAGCACGCCAGGCTTCAGCTGCTCCTTTAACGTCTCCCGCGGCTCCTCATAGTTGAGAACCTGCACCCACAGCCCAGTCAGTTCCACTCCCGTCTGCCCAGCCCCTACCACTCACCTGCATCCTGTCCATCCCCACCCACCGCACCTCCTCCTCTCTCTCGCTCCTCTCCGCCCACCCTCCCACCAATTCCCTCACCCTCCCCAGATACCCCTTCTCCTCCCCACTCCTCCCGCTTAGAAAGATTACAATCCCAGCAGCGCCCAACAACGCTAGCGCGAGCGCGCGCCGCGAGTACCCGCCTCGGCTGGGGCGAACGGAGGAGGAGAGAGCTTGAGCCCAGCGAGGGACGGGAGGGGACTCTGAGTCCAGGAGGCTGCGGGAAGCCAGAACGGCGGAGGGGAGAGGGAGAGATTGGTGCGCTTTTAGAGAGCTGGCGGGAGGGAGGGGAGGGGAGCTGGGGAGGAAGGGAAGGTGGAGAGGAGGGTTGGAGCCGAGTAGGAGGGAGGAAGAGAGAGAGGGAAGGAATCTAGCAGTCGCGTCGTTCTGGCTCCCCCACCTCTCCTGCGGCGGGGCGTCTTCTTCCTCTTCTTTTCTGCTTGTAAGCAGCGGGAATAACAGCTCGTCGAACGCAGTCCAACGCCAGTTAGTCTTAGAGACTCGTTATAAAGGAATGAGGCGAGTCTGCGATCAACAAAGGGGTATTTACTTGCACATATGAATAATGCGATGAGAAACGATGCCGATAAATAGAACGAGCAGCTGTATCAAACAGCCGACTCCACCAGCCCTCCTCTCCAGCTGCGAGCAGAAACACTGGTCAGCGACATGTTCACCTCGCTGCCGAAAAGAGAGCTCACTACTTCACTCGAAGTCCCGCGAGATGCGAGTACGTGGATCGGGGCGTACCGACGAAGCTCTGCCCGCGCGCCAAAATCGCACCATCCAGCACTGCTCACAAACATCAGCGCCACTCACTCCACAGCGCGCAGTGTACTCACTCGTAGGCCACCATCCCCCATACGTCTCCTCCGTCCTCAACGCCTTATGATCCACCACCCTCCATCCCAGCTCCTTGACCTCATCCAAGAACGGCCCACTCTCCTCATCCGTCGTCACCACTACCGCATACCTGCTCGCCGGGATCCCAAACGAGCGGAAGTGCTGCCTCCCCGGTCCTCGCCAGTTGTACGGTTCCTCCAACCGCGCTTGCAGAGTCGCTCGCACGCGCTCGAGCGCCGAAATGTACTTGTTCAATTCGGTAAAACCGCCGAAATCTTTGAAATCGCCCCGCCGGAGGTGGACGGTGATGAAGGGAGGGACGGAGGAGGGGGTTGAGACGTCGAAGAGTTGCATGAGGTAGCGGTCGACGACAAGCTCGACAGAGGGGTTGAAGTGGAGGAATTGACCGGCGTTGATCCACGAGAGTCCTTCGCCACCGACGAGAGGCTCGACAGGCGGTCCGCTGCGAGAATCGATCAGTACGAGTAGCGAACGCGAGAGGAAGCAAGCCGACGTACTTTGGCACGAACTCTTGGAACATAACCGGGCCGATAAAGAGTGTGTTGTCGAGGCAAAGAAGCTGATCGTCCGGCAGCGGTGCGGTCCATGGCGCGAAGCCCTGCTTGACGTTCTTCCTCAACGCGTCGAGCACCCGCGACTCTCGCCTTCTACTCTCGCCTTCTGCGGCAACGCCTCCCTCCGAGCTTTCTCCACCCACTGCGCCTGCGCATTCTTGTCCCAGTCGAACATCCGCAGCGCGTCGAACGCGATATCGAACCCTCCTGCTCCGCGCGCAAGCTGTGGGAGAGCCCAGTGGTCGACCATGATCCCGTGAACGTCGAGAGAGGAGACGGCAAGGTTCGCAAAGCCCGTCGTAGCTTCTTGAACGGACCAGCACGAGATAGCTTCGTTGTGCGGGAGGCGTCCTGTCTCGTCCCGAGCTTTGAGAGAGGACCATTGGACGGCGGGAATGAGGGATTGGTCGTAGAAGCGGTCGAGGTCGTAAAAGTCGGATAGGTCGGCTGCAGCGGCGTAAAAGTGGACTGGGAGAAGAGTTGGGCTGCGGAGAGGATGGAGGTCAGCGACTGCGAAGCGCAAACAGGGAAGGGCGACGTACATGAGAGCGACACGGTTCGTTAGCTTGGCAATGTAGAGCAGCTTGAATATGCTGATGAACTGGTTCGCTGCATCGAGAGTCAGCTAGTCTCTTGGGACCTGCTGCGAGAGGAGCTGCAACGTGACCTCGGTACGCCGCAGAGGTCGCGTACCTCACACCCTTCTTGAGCTGCAAATTCATTTTCTCCTGCGGTTCTTCAAATTTGATGACCTGCGCAATCGCACTCCATCAGCTGCCTGTCCGTAGCGACATCGTTCAACAAGAACACGCACCTGCATCTTGTCGAACCCCACCCACTGCACCCTCCCAGGCCCATTTGCCATCTCCCACACCTGCGTCCCCAGCCCCTTTACCTTCTCCGTCCATCCCTTTCCCTCCCTCCCGCTTCCCAAGCCGTCCTCCCCATTCTCCCGCGTCCCACCCACTCCAGCACCAATCGCCAACAACCCCGTCGCGCACAAAAGCGCCAACGCAATCGTGCGACGTGATAGGCAACTCCTGCTCGGGCGCCAAGAGGTCGCGCCTGACCAGGAGGTCGAGGGAGGGAGGTCGGCGAGAGCGTCGTCTAGCTCTTTTTCTGTGTAGGCGTCCGGGTTCGAGAGGAGAGGCGTCGCGGGGTGGGAGGTGTCGGCGAGAAGGCGTGTAGGAGAGGCAAGGAGAGGCAGGGGAATACCATGCTGGCAGAGGTATGAAGGAGAAAGGCGCAACGGACTGTTGAAAGAGCAAGACTGTCCAGGGCCAGGGCAGGCGCGTCGTCGATCTTCCTTCAGGCGCAGCAGGATGAGTGGATCGTCGATGCGCCGAATGCGAATGGGTTGATGCTCTGAGAGTGTCGGCTTGGTCGTATTCGCCGTCGGAGAGGGAAAGGTGGAAGGGAGAAGGAGAGACGCGCCGACGAGTTCGAGAGTTCAACGACTAACTGCTGAGTGCTCTCCCTCCTTTCTTCTAAGTTCTACGTATCGCGAAAGCTTCGGCAGAGCCTGAACCAGAGTGGGAGCACTCAGCTCCACCAACTCAGCTGCCGCAGCAGCCGACCTCCCGACCCGAACTGCATCAACAACGCCGTTTCCTCCCCCTCCGATCCAGCAACACACCCTCCCACGCGCAAACGATGACAGAGGACGACGCCTCAACCGACTTTGACGACCTCGACCTAGGGATAGACTACGACGACCCAACCCTCTACTCCCAGCTCGACTCGTACGCTGCTCTCCCGACCCCCGCTCCTCCACCCCCCGCCAAACGCCCCCTCGTAGCTCCCACTCGTCCCGCACAAGCTATCCTTCGTCCTGCCCAGCCTCCATCCAAGAAGCAACGCGTCGAAGGACCGCAGAGGGTGGAGAGAGTCGCGCCTGTGGCGCGACCGAAGGCGGCGGCAGCGGGGAGGGAGAGCGTCGGGCAGGTGGTGAGGGAGGAGGAGGAGATGCCTGAGATTAGGGTCGAGGAGGGGGGATACGTGCGGAAGGAGGTTCAGGGAGTGGCGGCGTTCAAGCGGTGGGGAGAAGGGACTGGTCCGCCAAAGGTCGCGAGTCCCAAGGGCAAGGAGCGCGCTCGGGAGGTCGTAGCTAGTACCTCTGGACTAGCGGACGACGAGAGGCGAGAGCTCGAGGCGCTGCGGGCGGAGAAAGCAGCTGTGAGTGGCCGTTGTTGTGTTCTTGCGCTGGGGGAGGGAACTGATGTCACCGCAGCTACGAGAGTCTCTTCAAGCGGCGCAGAGGAACGTGGAAGTGGTCGCGACCGATCTCAGGAACAAGGCGGGCGAGATCAGCGTCGTCCGCGGACGGCTCACGAAGGTGCGCATCTCTCTCTCCTCCCTTCGTTCCTTGCTGACGTAGTTCGCAGGCGGAGAAGGCGCACTCTCTTCAGGTGGAGGAGACTCGCGTTCTCAGGCTCGACCTCGACGCGCGACTCGAAGCTAAGGAAAAGGAGCACAGGCGCGAGCTCGAGAATCTCAAAGTCGAGACTGCATTCCGCGTGCGTTCCCTCCTTCTGCGCCTCCGCAGCTCAAACTGACCTCCTTAAAAGCGACAAGAGATTGAAACCTCTGCTCGGCGCCCAACGAACTCGCAATGGTCGTCCTCCTCCCGCGCTCGGGCCAACTCTGCCGCAAATGGATACGGAAGCATGGCTCCCCCACCTGCGCCTTCGATGTACGCCGGGAGTCCTAGCTTAGGTCGAGCAAAGGGTGGTCGCGGTGGTGCGTTTCTCTCGTCTCGCTCCTCCGTCTTGAAAGACTGACGACTCGATCGCAGCATCGCAACGACCCGCTCCAGCTCCCGCGTTCGCTGGCTTCAAGAACGCGTTCGACTCTGCTCCGAGCCAGGGGAGAGTTGTGGGGAGGGAATCGATGCCGCCTCCTGCGGTGCCGAGGAAGGCGAAGGGAGCGGAGGCGCGGACGCCCGAGGGGAAGGGCAAGGGGAAGGCGAGGATGATGGTGGATGGTGAAGATGAGGAGTAGATAGCGGGGCGTTGATGAGGAGACCCGAGTTGAGGAGGAGGAGGGGGAGCGAGAAGAGGAGCGGGAGGAGCGAGACTGGAGAGGGGAGGTGAGTGCTTTCCTTGGAGCCGAGGGGCGAGGAGCTGATAGTGTTCGTACCTAAAGATCCTCTCTGCGTTGTTCAGTCATACAACCTTCACGCCTTTCGATACGACTTCCTCGACTGCCCCGACACCTCCATCCCAGCGATCGACCTTCTCCCTGTCCCGCGCCTCTCCTCGCCTCTCCCACTCGCACTCTCTCCACCCACTTCCTCCCCCACCTGCACCTCCCGCCTCCACCACTGAACCTCTCCCAACCTTCCACTTCCTCACGAACCTACGTCTCCCTCCTACCACCTCTCCCGCCCTCGTACAAGAGTACGAAGACACCTGCCGCGACCTCTTCTCCCTCATCGGCAAACGCCAAGGCGACCACGACGGCTACACTCTCTCCGCCGGCATCGGAGAAGGCCTCGAAAGCCTCCTCCGCGTCCTTGAAAGCGCCTCCATCGTCGGCCCCCTCATCGCTCTCCTCTCCCTCGCCTCCTCTCTCATCCTTCGCTTCCCGGCGTTCGGCGCGTACTTTCTTAATGATCTGCAGGAGGGAGGGAGCGAGTGGATGAGCGCGCTGGCGCGCGTGGTGAGGAGGTTTGGGAGGCCGGCGGCGATTGCTAGGAGTGCGGGGGAGAAGAAGGGGAGAGCGAAGGAGAGGAGTAGGAGGGTGCGAGGGGTCGTGCAGAGGGTTAGGGAGGTCGAGGTTAAGGATGATGAGAGGGTCGAGTTGGAGGTAGGAAAGAGGTGCGCGTTGCTGTTGGCGTGTGTCGAGGTGCTGGAGGGATTGGCGTGGAGGATGGGCGAGAGGGTCGAGGAGGAGTGAGTGCGCGGGTTTGATCGTCCTGAGGAGATGCTGACCAGGCTCTTCGCAGGTTCGCCAACTTCCTTGCAGCGCAGGACGCGGTCGCGACGCTGTTGGATCCTCATCAGCCGACCGTACTCCTCACTGCGACGACCCGGTTCTTAAGCCTCCTCGCATGTCGTGCGTCCTGGTCCTACATTCGCTATGAGCCGCACTGATTCTTCCGTGCGATAGGACCTACTCTCTTTCGCTCGGTCATTGGGGTCAAGTTCTACGACGCCAGCGACGTGCGGACGACGAACGTACCCATCTTTGACCGCATCGCTACCCTCCTCATTCGAACGGAGCTCAAAGGCTCGCACCAGCAGGTTTGTTTCTCACCTCTCCAGCCTTCAAGGCCAGAGCTGACTCGCGACGCGCAGATGTTCGCTCTCGACACCTGCCTCATCTCCCTTATCACGAGTCTCGCGACCAAGCACGGCGACGCGATTCTGCTCATTTCAAGCAGCCCATCTCTCATCCCGGAGCTCCTCGACAAGCTCTTCAAGGACACTCGCACGCTCTGGGAGTACGACGGGCAAGAAGTGAGCGACGTGACCCTCGCACTCCTCAACAAGTACGTCCTCCTCCCTCCTCCTCTCGACGTCGCTGACAGCCTCGCGCAGAGTCGTCTCTCGCCTCGCCGCTACGGTCCACCTCTTCTACTACCTCACCTGCGCCCCCAACTCGGGCCTCAAGATCGCAGAATACTTTACTCAATCCACCTTCCTCGGCCTGCACGATCGCTTCAACGTCGCTTTTGGAACTCTCTCCTTCGCCAGTCTCCCGCACTGGGCCGAAGGTACTTCAGATGGCACCAAGCTCATTTCGCTAGGTTGTGAGTCCTCTCTCTCAGTCGCAATGACAAGCGCTGACGCACGCGGGTAAGATCTGGCGCAGGAGATTATGGAGGACGTTAGTCCGCAGAATTGCAGAGGAGATTGAGAGCTGCTTTGCGTCGCCGTTGGAAGATGGGGTGGAGGAGGAGGATGACACGATGGGGGAGGAGGAGGAGATGGTGTTGAGGCAGGCCGAGGAGGCGTTTTCGCAGAATCGGTGAACGAGGTTCGTTTGCTAAAGCTGTTTCGTGCTTTTCCCGCTCCTGCTGCACCTTTTCTGAGAGATAGAGAGTGCACGTTGGGTTGAGGCTCCCCCGTCGGAGGAGGCTTCGAAGGAATGAGCGGGCAGCGCGCGAGATGAAGGACCTGCTACAGGCAGCAAGTCGATCGAAGAGGGAACGTCGCAAACCGTCTGGACTCGTTCCGGATAGCGTCAAGCGGGTCGGCGCAGCTGCACACAGCGCGGCAGAATCGCTTCCGAGCAAGGACTGTAATCCAGCGCCACTTGTTCAGCACCTCCGCACAATCCCTCTCCGCCGTTCCTCCTCCCTGCAAACCCCATCAGCATTCGCCTCCCTCCCTCGCACGCAGTCCGACTCACCGATACTCGAACATGATCTGCACCGCCACAAACAAGCACGCTGCCGCGACGACCATAAACTTGACCCCTGCTCCTCATCAGCCCTCGCCCTCCCACAAGAAAAAAAAAAAAAGGAATGGACGCACCCTCCCAAGTCCCAATCATCTTGCCCCACATGTAGCTCATCCCCTCTGTCCCAATCGCGAACCCAATCAAGTTCGCCGTCATCATCATGAGGATATTGAGGACTCCACCAAACGCAGCGAGGTGGCGGTACCACCCTGTCCTCCCGTACTACTTCCCCCATCAGCTACCGTCGAAGAGCGAGAGAAGACCGTACCTTTTCATACGGCACGAATTTGCGAGCTCCCATCTCGGGAAGGACGAAGAGGGAGATGACCCAGCCCCAGGTGAGGAGTTTGAGCGAGAGGTCGTGCCACAGCGCGACGAAGGAGAAGACGACGAGCGTAGTCCAAATCGCGTTCGCGCCGCCGAGGGGAACGTAGAGGTACCTTTGGCGGGGGTCAGCGTGAGTCGCGAGAAGGGGGAGAGGGACGGACCGGACGACCCAGAGGTTGTAGCTCCTGTGCCAGGCGCGCCAGAACCCTAGTGTAGAGTAGTTGTTCGCCATGCAGCGTACCATGTTTTCGGGAGGGTCGAGGTTGTCGAGGAGGGACCAGAGGCGGAAGAACCGCCAGGGGATGAGGAGCTGCGAGTATTGTTTTAGCGCGGTTTGAGGGGAGGAGAGAGAACGAACCTTGAGCCAGACGATGATGAGGTTCCAGAACCCAATCATGCTCAATTCGAACGGCGTATCCCCCATCCATGCCCCGCGCCGACTCTCGTCCTTGATCGCGACGACGTACATCGAATGCATCACGAGTTCCATCGTGAGCAAGCAGCTGAGGAACCGACCCGCGTATCGCAGGATTTGGGAGGGCGAGATGGATGGCGGAGAGGCGAGCTGGGAGAGAAAGGCGTTGAAAGTGATGATGGGGCCGGCGAGGTAAAGAGGAGGGTAGAGGGCGTAGGCGAGGTAGGAGGTGAAGGAGTAGGAGGAGAGGGGAGGAGAGGTGGTGATACGAGTGCGGTCGTCTAGCTCGGAGGAGGAGGGGTTGGACTGCGAAGGGGTTAGCGAGCGAGAAAGGGGAGAGGGAGGAACGGACCTTGAGCGAGGGAGGGTGGGAGGTACAGGCCCAGTAGTAATCCATGTTGTAGCTGATGAGCCGGAGCATGGTGATGTTCCAGTTGATATGCCACCGCGGGAGGATCCCCTTCATAGAGTCCTCGTCCTGCAATCACCATCAGCTCCCTAAAAAGTACTCCCCAAAAAGGACTCACCAGGAACCCCAATTCCGCACTCAATGATCCCCATTTGTACCCCTCACACAGCTCGTTCCCAAACAACACCGCGAGGTTGAATCCCCACCCGACCAACGGCGCCATCCTCGTCCATCGCCCTCCGAGGCCCGCAAGTCGAGATATGAGGAAGTTGAGCGTGAGGATCACGAGCATCTTGGGTAACGAGGTGCCGTGGAGGAGAGTGAGGAGGGGGAGGGAGAAGAGGAGGATAAAGGTTGTTCGCTGAGCTGGGGAGAGTGGTGCGGAGGGGGATCGGAGGCGCTTGTAGAGGGAGGAGGTGAGGACCCAGAGGCCGACAAGGATGGCGAGGATTGGGAGGTTAGAGCGGAAAGTATTCCATTGGTGGTCGCTCGTGTCCTGTTGGCTCGCACATCAGCTGGGAAGACCGAGCGGGAGAGACGTAGCTACGCACGACCTTCCAGCCAAAGATCCACCCCTTTCGTAGCCGGTGGGAGAAGTGGTGGTAATTGGGATGAGACTCTGCAGCAGCGTGCGTGTCAGCTGTGTTGCCTCAGCTCCAGTCAGCCTTGTCAACGCACCCTTGGAGAGATCAACAACCGCTTTGGCCATGCACGGAACGGCGACGACGAACACGGCGTAGTAAGCGCAGAACTCTTTGCTCCTCCATCGCGCCGCTGGAGCTGGTGGTTCCTCCCTTCGTGTCGAGGTGCTGGGGCGTGGCTTGGGTTGCGGGATGTCGACGGTCGAAGGAGATGATGCCTTGAGAGAAGGGCCGCCACGGCGAGCGGGAGTTGGCTGTTGAGCTGGACATTGGAGGGAAGGGAGTGAAGACGAAAGGCTCCTGATTCATTCGAGCATCCGAAGCAGGAGGCAGGCTCAGCGCTCAGGAGTGAAATCAGAGCTGAATGAGATCGACCAAGGTAGCGAGCCAGGCCGAGATCTCTCCCGCGTGGATGAAACCAACTTGTCCCGGTTAACTTCTCTCGTTCAACTCCGACGACTCTCCTCCTCCAGCACTCCACCTCTCGCTCGACATGTCTCTTGGAAAAGTGCTCAGCATCGGCTCGAATGGCCTAAAGATCCCAGCTGTCGGTCTCGGGTGAGCAAGCTTCAGGAGAACGCCAGCTACCCCGCACTTGCTCATCAACCGGATCGTGTACAGAACCTGGCAGAGCCCCAAGGGCGAAGTGCGAAAGGCCGTGAGCGTAGCTATCGGCGCAGGATACAGGTGAGTCTCCAGGAAGCGGGGCGCGAAGGAGGAGAGCTGACGACTCGACAGGCACATTGGTAAGCGCAGAGCGATGGCAGGGCGGCAGGGGAAGTTGACGAGAGGTTGCAGATTGCGCCTGGATATATCAGAATGAACAGGAGGTGGGGGACGGCATCAAGGACTCGGGGATCGAGAGGGAGAAGCTGTGGATCACGTCCAAGGTAAGCTCTGCCCTTTCTCCAGTCCTTGTCCCCGGCTAACATCCTTTGCAGCTCTGGAACTCGTTCCACCATCCCGACAAGGTCGAAGCTACCCTGGACGACACGCTCAAGCGTCTCCAGGTCGACTACCTCGACCTCTACCTCATGCATTGGCCGGTCGCATTCGCACGAGATGGCAGCAAGGTCCCTGGCACCAAGATGCCTGCCCTCGACCAGGACCTTACCAATGACCCTCTGCCTACTTGGCGAGCGCTAGAGGCGCTCGTTGCGACTGGAAAAGTCAAGGCGATCGGGATCAGCAATTTCAACATAAGCCGTGCGAAGAAGCTGTACGACCAGGTCCGTCCTCTTCCGTTCCTCTCGAGAAATGCGGTGCTGACAAAGTGGAGCAGGCAACGATTAAGCCCGCCGTGAACCAAGTCGAGCTCAATCTCCGTTGCGCGCAGCCCGAGCTCCTCGCCGTGCGTTCCGCCCTTCCTCCCTCCTCAGCAAGTACTGACGCTGTCACAGTGGTCCAAGAAGACTGGAATCCTCCTCGAGGCCTACTCTCCTCTCGGCTCGACCGGCGCACCCCAGCTCGAAGACCCCGTCGTGCGTCCCTCCTTTTTGAGCCCACCAGCGACTTCTAACGCCACTCTAGGTTCAAGCCATCGCAAAGAAGCACGGCGTCAGCCCCGCCAATGTCCTCATCTCCTGGCAGCGCGAGCGCGGCGTCGTCGTCCTCGTACGTCTTCTCTCTCTCTCTCTCTCTCTTTGGGGTAACGACTAACAATGTCTCGCAGCCCAAGAGCGTTACGCCTGCCCGGATTATCTCCAACTTCCAGGACGTCGAGTTGTCCAAGGAGGAGGTGGCGCAGCTTGAGGCCCGGGCGGCGGAGCAGCCTGAGCAGAGGACTGTTGATCCTAGCACGGCTTGGGGCGTCGATATCTTTGGTGAGACGGCCGCGAAGCTGTAATCCACTCTATCCACTGCGGAGAATATCACCTCGTCCTGCAGATGTGCGAGCGAGCACGCAATCGAGCCGCATTCCCTCTCAGCAAACGCAAATGCACTCGTCGCGTTCAATCCAGCACTATCACCTCCCCACCTCCCCACTCCTTCTTCACCTTCTTCCCCTTCAAGACCGGCTTAATCTCCTCATCCGAATCATCAACTTCAATCTGCTCGACCTTCCTCGCCCTCCCAGGCGGATCCATCATGACGAAATCCAACCCGTCCAACCCCTCCAATTCCTCCTCGACTCTCCTCCTCTTCCCACTAGCTCCCCGCTCAAGCTCCTGTAACTCGCGTTCCGCATCCTCATCGAATTCAAACGTATCGTCATCGAAGGTGTCGTCGTTGAAATCGTCGAGGTCGGGAGTTGGGGAAGCGGCGGTGGGTGCTGGAAGGGGTTTGGAAGATGGAGGGGGCTTGGACGGGGGGAGTTTGGAGGTGGAGGCGTGGGGGCGAGAGGGTTTGATATCGCGGGAAGGGGGTGGAGGATGAGGTTTGGGAGAAGGGGCGCGAGGTTTGGGCGCTAGAGGGAGGGGCGGTTTCTGATTGCGATTTGGAGCGGGGTTGCGTTGAGCTGGAGGAGGATTACGTTGGGCGGGAGGGGGCGCTTGTTGCTGTGAAGGATCGTTGTTCGGAGCGTCCCGAGGTGGAGCGTCTTGGAGAGGTTCGAGTCTGTATCCAGGGAACCAGGAACGCGTTAGTGCGTCGTATCAGTGCAGAAAACGCGTCCTACGTACCCTAGTCGCGCTCGCAAGGACGCCTCCAGGATCGTCTCCGCATGCTCCTCGAGTTCCTCCACCGCATGCCCCTTCACTACCACGCTCGCTGGCGAGAGCAGCATGATCCCTCTGACCATCTTGACGTCCTTGATAAGCAGCTGCACCACATCTCAGCGCCTCCCTCCCTCACGACCACAAAGAACGCACCTTGCACCCGAGCCTAACCTCCTCCAACCCCATCCCCTCGATCCTCTTATACTCAATCCCCTCGCACTCCCAATGCCCATCACTCAATAACACCCTAACCATCCCCCTCGGCCAAACCCCCTCAACCCTCTCCTCCTCCCCATCCTTCCTCTCCCACCCCTCCCTTTCCTGCCGCTCTCTCAACGCCCTCCCCTCCCTCTTCTCCTTCAGCGTATCCAACAACCCCAGTGCCCCGTGCCCTACTTCGTCGATTCGCAGGATCTGGAAGAGCGTTGCGGACGCTCGACCGGGGTACAATGTGCTTGGCGCGTCGGGGAGTGGGGTGGGGAGACGCGCGCGCGGTGGGTGGGTGGAGGTGGAGAGGTCTGAGAGGAGGAGCTGGGCTTCGACGAGCTTGATGAGTTGTGCGGGCGTCGTGCCTGGGGCGGAGTGTTCCTGAGGCCGCGTTAGTATGAGGAGAGAGGAGGGACGAGGGACGGACTTGGAGGTAGGAGACGCAGGCGTCGAGCCAGTCTGGGTCGAGGGAGAGAGTGGGGTAGGAGGAGGCGAACCAGCGTACGAGGCCGGCTGGAGGTGCCATCTTCGGCGTACGGCGAGACGAGGGGAGGAGGAAGAGCGCGTCGCGCTCGAATCGACTTGCGGTTTTGACATTTTGCTGGCGACAGGCGGGGTTTGCTGGGCTCTTAGCACAGCGACGAAGGCAGTGTATCGTTCACAGCAATTTATAGCAACTAACCCTCAACACACAAACTCGTACAACCCCCCATTGAGCCCTCCTCAGCCGAGGACATTGTCCTTCGCCTTCTTCCGTTTAGGACCCTTCTGGAACGACCGCCAATCCGTCACTCGGTCCTCCCTCGAGTCTAAAAATCAAGCGTTAGGATGCGTCCGCGGAAGAGAAGAGAGCGGAAACGCACCCTCCCACCGCTTGTCGTCCTCGACCTTGCGCTTCCGCTTCTCGACAGCCTCCTCGACTCGCTTCGCTTCTGCTCCTTCGGCAATCATAGTCATCTTCATTACCCTGCACGCGAGAAGAATGGAGTCAATGTTCATCCGAGCTCAAGGTGAGATTGATTCCGTCGCAGCGCCTTCAGTTCCTCTTCATCAACTACCGCCGAATCCTCCCATCTCCGACGAGTCTTGCGGTACGGCACTCTCCTCAAATCCGCCATTCCTCCAGCCAACCTCCACTCTCAAAACGCGTGCACTCACCTCCTTCTCCGCAGCTCATCATCAATCAAAATCTCCCGCGTCTTGAGCCGCACCCTCTCCTTCAGCAGCGGATCCCGTAGCTTCCGCAGCTTCTCGTGGTCGTCCGGTGTTGTAGGCGGTAAGCCCATCTCGCGGAGAACGAGCATGCGTGCGTCGGTGATGGTCTGGTCGAGGCTCTTGCGCTTGGAGGGGTCAGTGAGAGTGCCTTTCGGCCTTGGGAGTTGTGGAAGAATGGGAGAGGTGAGAGGGGTGAGAGTGGGAGGGGGAGAGGAGGGAGGAAGGAGGTCAGCAGCTGGTCGAGCGAGCGAGGAGAGGGAAGGCGCGCACCTTCTTGAGCAGATCGAACGCCTCGATACCACGCTCGTGCTTGAGCTTATCCGGATGGATCAGCAGTGACTTCTTGCGGTAGTTCTTGTCTGCTCGCGCCCGTCCCCGTCAGCTCAACCTTCCTCCATAACCGCGAGCACGCACGAATGTCCGACTCTGTTATCCCTGCCGCTGGCATCCAATCGAGCTCCAGGATCTCGTAAGGATTCATCTTGAACGCTCCCAGCACCCTCATCACCTGCACACCTCGTTAGCTTCAGAGGGAGTGGAGGGAGCAGGTGCATACCTCCTCCTCGCGCGTGAGCAGGGACGCCTCCGCGTTGAGGATCTTCTCGATATCGATCTCATCCTGTGACGGTTTGGCGGTGGAAGGTCCAGCGGTGCCCGAGGTTGACATCGTCCTGGCTGAGCTGGCGGACCCTGACCTCAGAGAGTCACGCGGCGACGAGAGGGAGGAGCTGGCGCGGCGGAGTGCTGGTGAGCGATGAGCTGTTGTTCTCCAGAGAGGGTCGTGTAGGCTGCTCGAGTGCTGGCTGGGTCCTTGTGGTGTGAGTGAAAGAGAGGCTCTCGTCCAACTCTCGTCGTCGTCGTCGGTTGTCATACTTCCTCCTATAGCTCCTCCTGCCCACCTCCCGCTGCAGCCCACCAACGGTTGCTCTTGATACAAGGACCAGTGGCAACATGTGAGTCCAGCTCTGTCGCTGAGTTTCCACCCAAGCTAACGCGCTGCGAACGCAGGTCCTTCGAGCTCGACTGGTCCTCCCTCGACGCCGACCTAACAGCCTCCACAATCTCCTTCCTCACCACCGTCTTCGCCACCGCTCCCCGCCCCTCCTTCCTCGGAGAAATCACCGTCTCCTCGTTCAGTTTTGGGGACACGGAGCCCGACATCGAGCTGCTCGACATCCGCGACGTCGACAAGGAGTTCCTCGCCGCAGACGAGGACGACGCTCTCCTCCCTATCCCCCTCCCCTCTCCACCGACCTACGACGACTCACCACCTCTCCACCGATTCGCCTCGTCCAACCCTTCCTCCTCCCTCTTCACCCCAGGCCTCAACCCCGCCTTCCCCTCCCACCACACCTTCGCACCGGCCCCTCCCTCCCTCCCCCAACCTCCAACCACTCCTTCCTCCCCCTCTCTCCAGCTCCACCTCCGAGTATCCTACTCCGGACCCCTCAGCCTCACCCTCTCCACCTCCCTCCTCATCAACTACCCCTCGCCCCTCTTCATGTCCCTCCCTCTCAAGCTTCAACTCACCTCTCTCGCCTTCTCTGGCGTCTTTCTGATCGCGTTTGAGGGAGATCGGAGGAGGGTGCATATGTCGCTATTGGATCCGGGAGCGACGGGGGAGAGGATGGCGGGGGAACGCGCGGGGAGCAGGCTGTTGACGAATGCGGTGGTGGAGAGTGAGGTCGGTCAGGCGGAGAAGCATGTGCTGAAGAATGTCGGAAAAGTGGAGAAGTTTGTGCTGGATGTCGTGAGGGGTGCGTTGGAGAGCGAGTTGGTTTTCCCGTGAGTCGTGTCGGCGCTGCGATGCGGGAGGTAGCTGATGCGTTGGGTGCTGTAGGAACTTTCAGACGATTATGTTCTAGCATGTAGCATCGCTGTATCGACAGCCGATCCTCGTCGCCAATTTCGCCGCTGGACGTCCCAGCGAGGTGCTGGGAACTTCGCAAGATTGAGCCGCAGGTACGTCCGCCCTTCCTCTCCTCCACTCCGAAGCAAGCACTGACAGCGCCGCTTGTTCGCAGCTCTCGATGAGGTCGAACTCAAGCCGAAACGCCGATGTGGGCTAACGCGCTGCGGGCGCGTTTGAGCGAGTGCGCTGGACACCGTGCTGCCAGACTTACAGCAACTCACGCGTCGTACTGGAATCCAGCAGAGCGTTGCGAAAGCCTTGAACGAATCAAGTCCTGCTGCAATACCTGAGAGCGAAAAAGCAGAGAAAGGAGAGAAGATCCGCGCAGACGTCCTCCCTCGCCACTGAAGTCCTTAAGATGTGCGATTACGATTCCCCTCCTTCCTCTACTCCCTCTTCTCCACGATCGCGCGCGACCTCCCACTCAACAGCACCTCGACAAACTTGACCTTCGTCACCTCTCCCGCCCTCGGTCCATCCTCCTCATTCCTCGTCCTCAACTGCGCCCTAATCCCCAATTCCTCAATCAACACGGGTTGGAACCACGCTCCATCGATCAAATTGAACGATGGTGCTCGCATCGCCACGGCCGAGAGGTTCAACAGCACGAACGACGCGATAGGGTCCTTCGAAGGGTCGGTACGGAGGATCTCGAGCTTTTTCTGAATGAGGTAGAGCGACCAGAAAGCGTTCGCGGGTCGGTCCGTACGCCCTCGAGCCTTATTGATTCGCTCGAACGACTCGATCTCGCGCGCGACGGCTGAGTGGGGAAAGGCGGGGGAGTGAGGAGGAGGGGAGGAGGGCGGCCTTGATTTGCCAATGGCAAAACATGTCGCTGTACCGCCTTAGCGGACTCGTCACTTTGACGTAGCCAAAGTCGTCCTTGATCCCCATCGGCCAGTGCGGGCCAGGCGAGTTGCGTAGAGACGCGGGCTTGAAGTCGACGGCGTGCTTGAAGATCGCTCGACCGGGTACTTCGCCCGTCGCGGGGTTGCGGAGGGCGAGAAGTTGCGCGACCTTGTCGTCCTGGCCTTGAGGAGCTGCTTGCGAGCGGAAGGGGACTGGGAGGCCTCGTTCGACGCAGAATTTCGCGGCGGCGCGGTTGGCGACGACCATCCATTCTGATACGAGAAGTTGGGCGGGGGTGAGGAGGGCGGTAGGAGAGGGAGAGGGGAGGGTGAGGGAGATGAGGGGAGAGGTGGAGTAGAAGGAGGGGGTGGGGGAGATGTCGAAGTGGTGAGGGAGGGTCGGGGAGACGCTGACGTTCGAGGAGGGGAAGTTCCAGTAGAGAGCGTTGGCGGCAACGCGGCGCTTGAGAGCTTCCTGACCGAGGCGGTAGAGATTCGATAGGTCGGAGAGGGATTTCGGGTTGGTGGAGAGGGCCAAGTCGTCCGTTGCGCGAGCGGAGGAAGACGAAGGCAGGGCGAAGTCAGCGGGGAGGAAAGGCTCGGTGAGGACCAGCGACGGCGGCGGAGGGACGTGTCCGAGGACCTCGTCGACGCCGGCATAGGTCAACATCCGCACGACGCGAATGATTCCCGCCTTGACGTCCGTCTCGAGCACCTCGCGCTCACTCGAACACTCGAACGCTAATCGACAACGTCTTCTGCTCCTGCCCATCCTTACTCCCCAGACTCATCCCTTCGCGCTCGACGAACCACTCGGGCAGCATCGACCAAGTCTTCTCAGGGAAGTACTCGGTATGGTCCCGCTCCCTCGCCGCGAGCGAGATCTCGTGCCCGGGGTGGAGGAGCGCCGTCGGATCGGCGACATGGACGTGAACCCACCACGTCGGCTCTCCACTCGCCGTCGTCGGTCCTTCCTCGAGCGAGATCCCGTCGTCGAGCTCCTTCGCTCCTGCATCGTCGATCGTGTACACTGGGAGCTGGCCGAAATCCCTGCGAACGGCATCGTGCGGGTCGACGGGAATGTACTCGTTTCGACGGGGCGCGGCGGAGGGAGAGGAGGGAGAGGGACGAGGAGGAGGAAGGTTGGGGTCCCACTTGGCGAGAATCCCGTCTCCCTCGTGCGCGACCCAGTTCTCCCAAGGCGCGACCGTGCCGATCTCTGCGAGGAAAGCCATGATCCTCGGCCTTGCGATCTCGAGATGACGCTCGACGACGGCGTCGGGAATGGCGGCGGAAGCGCGGTCGACGAGCTTGAGGATCGAAGGTGCAGTGGCGAGGTACGGCTGCGGCTGGATAAGACGCTCGTGCTCGAGTGAGCGGCGGAGGAACCGAATGATGGCGATATCGCTCGTCGTCCACTCCATCCCGTCGGGGAGAGTCCAGCGCTCGAGCTCGCCGGCTTTGTAAGAGGCGGGGTGCGTCCGACCCCATTCCCTCACTCGCGCCGCCTTTTCCGCGAACGCCAGCATCTCCCCACTCCTCTCTCGCAGCCATCCTCGTACCAGCTCAAAATCCGCCACCTCCTTCTCCTCCTTGACGCCAAACACTCCCGACGCTTTGTGGTTGATCGCGTCGGCTACGAAATGCTCTGCGTCGTCCATGAGCAGTCGATGCATCGCGAGTTGGATCTCCCAGTCCTTCCTCGTCATCCGGTCGGCATGCGGTCGCGCGATACCGAGGAGGGAAAACGCCTCGAGCGCCGTGAGAGACTTTCGATCGACCGCTTTGAGGTAAAGGTCTTTCGCGCCTCGCGCGACGAGGAAGTTCGTGGCGGCTTCGACGCGAGAGTCGAATTGGCGGAGCTGCTGGACTATCGAGATTGATTCGGGAGTGTCGAGGACGGCGTCTGATTCGGGGTTGAAGCCGGAAGGGAGGGCGGAGGAGGCGTACGCCTTGTCGACGAAGGAGGGGATAATGAACATGATGTCGTCGGCCTTGATCGTCTCGACTGCATTTGACTGCTTGACGAGGACGAGAGCGAGACGAGGTTCGGCTCCTGGCCCCAAGTACAAGCCTGAGCAGGTGACGGTGCCGTTCCTGCGGGGACGAATTTAGCGAAAGTTCATATGAGAGGAGAGGAATGACTAACCGACGTACTTCCAGCCAGTCGCCGACGACGAGCTCGGACGATCGCTTCGAGTGCGGGTTGCGAGCTTCCTTGACGAAGTCGGTCGGGTTCGTCGATCTGTCCGACTTGTCGTCGAGCAGGGAGCGAAGAACCTGGGTGATCTTACCGTTGGGCTTCTTCGGTTTCCGCTGGCCCGCCTTGGGAACTACGGATTCGGAAGAGGAGGAAGGGGAGGGGTGCCGGGGCAGGAGGTCGGGACGGGCTTGCTGCTGTAGAGGCGAAGACGTGGTCGAGAAGCTCCTTCTGCTAGGTCCTTCTAGAGGTACGCTAGGTCCCTGAGTCGTAGAAGAGCTGTAACAAACACAGATCAGCTCCCTCCTCCAGCACCCTCCAAGAGATCCTCTGCTCACCCACTCGTCCCCAGTCCCACCTGCTTCGCCGCCGCCGCCCTCCATTTGCTACTCTTAGCTCTCCCAACCGACTTGCTCCTGCCTTTCCCCTTCTCCCTCCCCTTAACCCTCCCCTCAATCCTATCCTCATCCAACTCGATCCCGCTCCCCCTCAACCCTCTCGTCTTGGTCCCCTTGAATCCCTGATCGGGGTAGGTAGAGACGTAAAAGTTGGTCCTGCTCTGCTCGGATGGGAAGGGCTCGGCGTAACCGTACGCTGCTGCTTCGATGAGACGGCGGTGAAGTCGGAGATCTGCTTCGGAGGGGCGGTCTGGACTGGGAGCGGCGTGGTGAGTTGATCGGAGGTGGGAGAGAGGAGAGGAGATGGAAAGAGCTTGTCGGGAGGTGCGAGGGCCTATCATCCTGGCCCTAGGTGAAAGGCGTGAGGGGAGGAAGAAGAGGAAGCGCAGGCAGAGACCGAATTCGATTAGAGAATTTGTAGTCTCGATATTGAAAGTCAACAAGTTTTGTAGTCCCCAATTCGACTTTGTCCTACACTCCTGCTTCTCTCTCATCGGCAAGCTTAAAAGTCGCGAAAGACCTCCGAGAAACGATTCCAGCAAAGTCCGAGAAGAATCCAAGTCGATTCCATGCGAAGCGAACACCTCGCTACCGAGGCAGCGTCCTCCTCCGCCAGATCCCAAATCTCCTCGCCGCTAGCCAACTACGGCGCTGAGGAACTTGTCACGCGAATTGTCCTCGTTGTTTTATCGACAAGACCAAAGTCAACCTCACGAGCGGCGCCAGAAACTGTGGAGGGGAAAGATTAGTTGTGTCGTCCTTCAGAGGCGAGAGGGTGACGCACGAAGGTAAACGTGTTGAATTTCACTGAACGATCGGTTTTGTGCAGCGCGAAAGGTACAGGCAGCCCCGTGAAGAAGAGCATCGACTCGGAGCAGGTGAGGGAAACGCATCTTCGAGGGGAGACGCAAAGATAATTGCTCCGGAGACCAGCGCGAAGCCCTCGTTGAAAATACGACAAAGACGCGTAGAGTTCCAAGGCTCCAGGAGGGTGTGAAGCGTCCCTCTTCAGCGTCGGCAAGCAGCCCCTGCCCCGCTCGGAGGAGTGTCGTGGCGCCAGCTCGAGGTCGTCCCTCTGCGTTCCAGGGCTGAAGGAATGGCCTGGGAGAAGACCGTCTTTTGAGAAGGCTTCGGGCGTTGTCCGTGCCGAAGTTGTGGTGCCAGCTGAAGCTGAAGGAGCGAGCGCTGGGAGAGGAGAGCTGCGGTGATGTGCCGGCGAGTGGCGCCTCGCACAGAAGGAACAGCGCGCGTGCTAGTAGTAGTATTGCTCAGCACGTTCGAGCAGAGCTACAGAGAGCAGGGCTGGGAGCAGAACGTGAGTGCAGGAGCACAAGAGGCGAAAGCGGCTTCGCGTCCTTCTTGACCTCCCCCAACACGCACCAACACGCACCAACACGCACCAGCACCCTCCTCCTCGCACGATGAGCAAACCCGAGCTCAGCGCCGAAGCGCAAGACCGTACCCTCCTCCACTCGACCCTCCGACAAGCAACCCAAGAGCTGACCTCCCGGGGCCTCTCCTCCTCCTCTAAATGGTCCGCCGAGCTCCTCACCTGCCTGCCCGTCCCCTCCTCCACGCACTTCCGCACCTCCACCCCCGTCCGTACCGGCCCTTCAACGAGTCGACACTCCCTCCCTGGCCTTCCCGCGATCGGTATCGCGAGAGGGTATCGGGATTCCCTTGGGTCGGTGGTGGAGATGGAGGGGTCTAGTCCGGCGGGGGAGGAGAGGATGGAGGAGGATGAGGTGGGGGGAGGAGGAGAGGGAGGGGGAGAGGAGGGATGAGGAGGAGAAGGATGTTTACCTACTGGCGTTGGCGTATTACCGTACGCATGAGCTGTTGAGGGCTGCGCACGCTCTACGAGATTGTACTGGGCCGAGAGCGAGGTGGTTGAGGTGTTACGCAAAGTTCTTGGTGAGTTAGGCTGTTTGCGTCTTTTTTGGGAGGAGGGAAGCTGATGCTGTTTTTGTTGTAACGCTGTGCAGGCGGGGGAGAAGAAGGCGCAGGAAGCGAATGGGGATTTACTCGGCATCAAGGACAAGGGGGTCATGAACCCGTACTCGGCGGAGTTGCTTCAGGAGATGGCGAGCTGGGAGCCTGGTGTCGTCGAGCGAGATGGTTACCTCCTCTTCCTGTGCGTCCCTTCCTCTTCCTTTGTTCGACTCAACTAACGTGCAGGACTTCACAGGAAAGCTCTCCTCCTCCTCTCACTGCCACCACTCGCTCCCTCGCCCTTCTCCACTCCAGATCCAACGCCAACCGGAGGAGCTCTCGACATTCGCCTCATGGCTATGGAGTCCCTCGTCGCCTCCGTCAAACTCGCCCCCTATAACTGGAGTGCCTGGCTCAAGATTGCCAGCTGTCTCGACGGCCCCGAAGAGGTACGCCCTCTCCCTCTCTCCACCTCTCCTCGCTAACTCGGAAATCGCAGCTCGAAGCGATGATCAAGTTCCTCCCACCCATCGTTCCCACCCTCTTCTTCTTCGTTCATGCGACGCTCGAGATTCATGCGGCTGCTGATAGCCTTCACGAATCGCTGGACGACCTCGAGAAGATCTTTACGGATTGCCCGACGATCAAAGGCATGCGAGGGCTGATCCACTACCACGTCCGAGGTGCGTCCTTCACTTTGTCGTCTCGTGGAAAGAGCTGAGGAATGGCGCAGAGTTCGACGAGGCGACCGAGATCTTTGCGGAGCTGCAAAAATCGGACCCGTACCGCGTCGAGGATATCGACACCTATTCCAACATCCTCTACGTCTCGGAGAAGCGCGCGGAACTAGCAATGCTCGCGCAGGAGTACACCAAGATCGATCGCTCTCGTCCCGAAGTCTGCTGCCTCGTCGGTGAGTCCTCCCTCCTCTCTGCGCGCGAAGCGGAACTGACGATGATGTAGGGAACTACTACTCGCTACGACGGGAGCACGAGAAGGCTATCATCTACTTCCGCAGAGCTCTCAAGCTCGATCGCGCGTACCTCTCTGCGTGGACGCTCATGGGCCACGAGTACGTCGAGATCAAGAACACGAATGCGGCGATTGCGAGCTATCGGCGAGCAGTCGGTGAGTCCTTCTCTCTGCGTAGCGAGCTGAGACGACTCTGACGCTTGTGCTGCGCAGACGTTAATCGAAAGGACTATCGAGCGTGGTACGGACTCGGACAGACGTACGAGCTACTGGGCGAGCCGTTCTACGCTATCAACTACTATCAGAAGGCGACTGCACTCCGGTACGTCCTGCCTCTCCTTCCTCCTCGCCCTCTGACCCTTCGTTACAGGCCGTACGACGCCCGCATGTGGTCCGCCCTCGCGGTCTGCTACGAGAAGCTCAAGCGGTCCGTTCCTTCTTCCTTCTCGCTCCCCTCACTGACGAGGATGTTCCAGGATTCCCGACGCCATCAAAGCCTACCAACGTGCTCTCGTCTCCTCTGAACTAGGCGAGAACGACACAGCCATTCGAATCGGTCGCCTGTACGCGCAAATGGGCAACTCGACCGCCGCAGCGGCGTACCATCGTCGAGCGCTCGCGGAGGGACTCAAGACTGGTGCGACGAAGGCGGAGTTGAGCAAGGTGTATCTATGGTTGGCGAGGTGGGAGTTGCAGAGGGAGAAGGAGAAGGGTGCCGAGGGGGATTTCGAGAAGGCGGAAGAGTATTTGAAGGAGGTTATGCTGGTGCAGGAGGATAAGGAGGTGCGTTGACGTGTGAGGCGCATGAGGGAGTTGAGCTAACGCCGTGTGGGCTGCAGGAGGCGAAGGTGTTGCACAAGCAGATGGAGGTCCTGCTGATGGATCGCGATACGAGGGCTTGAATCAGGCTGGAATTCGTTGTTTTTTTTGCTCGTCGCCGTCGCTCACCTCGATTTGTGTGAGAGTCTCTCGAGTTCTGCCTTGTTAAATCGACTCCTCGCTCGAACTGTTCAGGTGCGAAGTCGACGTCGAAGTTTAGGGGCTCGATTCGGTTCCGGCTATCTCCCTCCCGCCGGCGCCCCACACTCTTCGACTCGCTCTCTCTCTCTCCCTCGGATCTGCTCTGCTCGAGATGGTTCGCACGATCAAAGCTGCCGACAGGCTGAACGCCATCAACGCTCATCTCGCGAAGCATCCTCCGCTCGAGGAGGCTACCGAACCCGACTGGCTCAGCAAAGTCGAGGAGCTCGAGCTACGGAAGGCTCTCACGCAGACGATGGTAGAGGACGATCGAGGGATCCTACGACAGCGTGGAGAAGGGAAGCTTTGGGTCCGGGAGGTGAGTAGCGCTGAACGCTGGCGGGGAAGGAGCTGAGCCCCGTTGTCAGCGTATCGACTCCCTCCTTAACCCGGGGTCGTTCCGCGAAGTCGGCTCCCTCACTTCCTCCGTCACCTACTCCGAGGATAGCAGCAAGATCACCTCTTTCGTTCCCTCCAACAACCTCATCGGGACAGGCGAAATTGGCGTCGCTCCACTCGTTAAGAAAGTCGTTGTCCTCGGCGACGACTTTACGGTACGAGGCGGACATGCGGACGGGAGCGTTTGGGCAAAGTCGCTATGGGCCGAGGCGTCTGCGCTGAAGCTGAGGATCCCGATGGTCCGCTTGCTGGATGGCTCGTCGGGCGGCGGTTCAGTCAAGTCGTACCTCGAAATGGGTCGGACGTACGTCCCGCCGCTAACGGGGTTCCACACGATGGTGGAGCTGCTGGCGACGGTTCCTGTTGCTGCGGCGCTACTGGGACCTGTCGTTGGTCTTGCTGCTATCAAGGCGACCGTCTCGCATTTCGCCGTGATGGTGAATGGTAACTCGCAGCTCTTCTCCGCCGGACCGCCAATCGGTTCGTCCTCTCCCTCCTCAACTGCATCACCAGCTCGCTAATTACCTTATGACCCAGTCAAATACGCGACCTTCGAGCAACTCACGAAAGAAGAACTCGGCGGCTCAGCAATCCACGCCTCGAACGGCTCCATCGACAACCTCGCCACCTCCGAAGTCGACGCCTTTGCTCAAATCACTACTTTCCTCTCCTACCTCCCCTCCTCCGTCTCTCTCCTCCCTCCCTCGCTCCCCATCTCCGACCCCCCTACTCGCGCGGCCGAAGAGCTCATCAGTATAATTCCTCGCAAGAGGATCAGGACGTACGATGTTCGGCGCGTGATTGAGCTTGTGGTGGATGAGGGTAGTTGGTTCGAGATGGGGAGGACGTGGGGGAAGAGTATTGTCATCGGGCTCGCGAGGTTGAGAGGACGGAGTGTTGGGGTCATCAGTCAGGATTGCAAGGAGAAGGGAGGGACGCTCGATGCTCGCAGTGCGCAAAAAGTTCGACGACACATCGACCTCTGGTACGTTTCCCCGTTCTCCCCTCGTCGCAGTCGCTAATGAGCTCGCAGCGAGACGTTCGGACTCCCCATCCTCAACCTCGTCGACCAGCCCGGCATCTCAGTAGGCGGAGCAGCAGAGCGAGACGCAACCGTCCGTTCCGCGACCCAAGCCCTCGTCGCTCTCTTCCAAGCCACCGTCCCGTCCGTCCTCTCCCCCCTCCTAACCCCTCACCAAACACCGCACCACACAGCGCCTACACCGTCATCCTCCGTCGGGCTTTCGGCGTCGCAGGAGCTGGGTTCGTCGATTTCGCTTCTCCAGCAAACTACCGCGTCGGCTGGCCTTCAGGCGATTGGGGTTCCCTACCCCTCCAAGGCGGGGTCGAAGGTCCGTTCCCTCCTCCCTCGTTCCTCCCTCGCTAAAGCCCCCACCAACAGCTGCGTTCAAAGCCGAGCTAGACCAAGCTGCGTCTCCCGCCGAGCGTAAAGCGCTTCTTGTCAAACTCACTGCGACGCTAGAGGCGATTCGATCGCCGTTGCGTACGGCGGAGGCGTTTGGGATAGAGGAGATTATCGATCCGCGCGATACGAGGAGGTTGGCTTGCGAGGTGCGTTCGTTCGTTCTCGAGTTGTTGTGGGAGGGGCTCACGAGTGAGGCAGTGGGTTGAGCATGCGTATCAGCATGTGCTGCCGGCGAGGTTGGCGAGGAGGGGAGCGCAGGATGCGATGATTGGGTTGAGGGGTGGATACAGGCCATAGAAAGCTGGGAGAGATGGAGGATGGTGCGAAATGCGAGCAGATTGGTTGTTTCCGTAAGCAATCTAGAAGGGTAGGCCCGACGAGCGAAGTTGTGGCGAAGACGGAGGAGAGCAAGCGAGAGCGATTTGCTCAGGAATCCTCGCATGTAGAGTCAGCACTCAGCTGCAAGGAACGACGCACACGTCTCCGTTTCGAGGAAGCAGGCAGTGCAAGGCAAGCAGTATCCCAACGCAGAAGCAGGATCGAGAACCTCGCTCCTCCTAGGCCTCCCGAGCGCACTTCCAATGTCCGTCGTCGTTCATAACACAGTGTCCACTCTCACAACATCCGCCTCCTCATCCTCGTACGTCGGGTCCACAAACGCATACTCGCGTACCTCCGCGTTAGGCCAGGATATCTGCGCACAACCATCAGCTCCGAGATCCCTCCCAGCTCATGCACGCGACTCACCACTCCTTTCACCTTGGGCGTCTTGGTGATTGCTCTCAAGAACCCGTGGTGTGTCACGACCACGACCGTCTGCTCTGGTCTTGACCTGAGCCACCTCCGCACCCAGCGACTTCGTTCTAGCTGCACCTCGACCTGCGGCGCGTAGAAATCCGTCTGTGCGCCGAAACCGTATCAGCTCCACGCCTCGCAGCAGTTCCGCACGAAAGCGTACCTTGCTGTTCCACCCCTCTGTACACCTACTCCAATCCAACCACGGCTCGGGGAACATCTCCTTCGTACTCTCCAGATCGGCTCCGGTATCGCAAGGCTCGTCTCCCGTTTCCTGTACCTGAGGTAGTAGCAGCAAAGGAACTGCGGGAAGGACGTCTGAGAAGGCGAGGAGGGTGGTGGAGAGGGTACGGTGGAAGGGGGAGGAGACGAGGAGAGTGGTGGAGGGGTCGAGGAGGGAGAAGAAGGTCGGGTGGAGAGAGGCGAGGGAGAGAGCTTGAGCTTCGCCTTTGGGGGTTAGGACTGGGTCGAGGACGGTGTGGTCGCCTGAGACGTTGTGGACGGCTTCACCGTGGCGGATGAGGAAGACTGTGGGGAGAGTCAGCTTGAGTAGGAGGAGCTGGCTCTGGGCTTTGAATGGGACTCACCCCGTGGCATCGTAGCTCGTTCTCTGCTGATCTTGATCCTGTTCGTGTTGAACTTGTACTGTTCGAACGGTGCGGGAGAAAAGAGACGACTACGACGAGATTCCTTGTGCCGACGCAGCCGCGCTCCGGTTTCATCCTTTCCTTTACAGGGGTTTGTTACTTCCTCTACTCAATTCCCGTTCCTTCCTAACTTAGAAGCTGAGGCGTAGCTAGAGACTGGCCAAGCAAGTGAAGAGCGCAGACGCTAACGATTCCGAATCTCCAACTGCATTCCCAAGTCCTCTAGATCCGAATCCTCCATCTCAATCTCACGACCGACTCATCTCTAAACAGAAGCGACGACGACGGCAACAGCCTACGAAAGAAAGCGTACGTTAGACCAGCTCTCCAACGTCAAACAAGGAAGGAAGAACTCACCACATCGTCCGAGTGCGAAAGGCTCAACTCAAACTTCTTGACTCCCTGCGCCTCCGCAACCCTCTTCGCCTCACCATGAAGCAAGACGGTAGGTCCAGCAGGCGTTGCGCAAATCTCGATATCCTTGAGGCTCGCTCCAGCGCCCTTGCTCTCGACCTTGAGGCTCTTGAAGACGGCCTCCTTGGCACTCCATCGTCCGGCAAGGCTAGCCCTGTAATCGGGCGCACCGCGGCAGTACGCCAACTCTCCCTCGGTAAAGTTGCGCTCGAGGAAGTTCTCGTTGTCGGCAGGGATGGACGAGATGAGCTCGACGTCCGTTCCGACGCCGTGCACGCCTGCCGTGGCGGAGGCGACGAGCTTGGCGGCGATGGCGGCGTTGCCCGAGGGAGTGGCGGGGGTCGAAGAGGTGGGGAGGGAGGTGAAGGAGAAGGAGCCGTGCGAGTCGGGGGTGGCGCGAGCGAGAGAGTTGAGGAGGACCTTGTTCTCGAGCTCAGACTCGTACGGAGGGTGCTCCTTGATGTCGACGAGGTTGCCCTTGGTGAAGAACTGCGATCGCGAGAGTTAGTGACGAGCGAGACGAAGGAAGCGAGAATAACGAACCTCGTTGAACTTGCGGTACGCTCCAGAGCGACGAGCGTCGTTGGCATTCTTGTAGGCATCGAACGCTGCGGGCTCGACGGCTCCGAGGAGGTACTGGGGGTGAATGACGAGCGCCTGTCCACCGACTTGACCGAAACCGAACGAGGTGAGGAGTCCAGCCTTGATGCCGTCGGTCTGGATCGACTTGGACGGGTAGACGAGGTACTCAAACGCGCGAAGCTCCTCCGAGATGTTGTCGGCGTTCCTGCGAGGGCGAAAGTCGTCAGCAAACAGCTCGTTGCTGCGAAGGGAGCGCGACAACGTACCTGTTTCCGGGGACGATACCAGACTGGATCATCTGAGCCATGCCGTTCATCATCCAGGCCTGAAGAAGCGGGGCGAGGTCAGCGACGAGGGGGGAAAAGCGACGAGATGGAACGTACGGCAGCTCCTCCCTTAGGGTGACCAGTGAGCCACTTCTGAGCGACGACGGGGCAAGCGTTGCCGACAGCGCGACCGAGGTGGCGGAACTGCTCGTTGTACGCGTTACTCTCGTTCTTGTCGTTAGCGACGGTCGAAGTTCCATGGAACTGCGGGCGAAACAAACGTCAGCTCCATCCACCTCCTCGAACTCGAGCTCGAAACACTCACCGAAGCGACTCCGATATCATCGACGGTCAGGCCCCAAACGGCGAGCGCGCGACGAAGAGGCGCAACGCTAGGGTCGGATCCAGAGAGCATACCGAACGTGCCCATCGCCTCCGACTCCTGCCTCTTGGCCTCGCTCTCGATCGACGCCAGGCGCTCCGAGATGTAGTCGGCGGGAAGCTTCTCGTCGGCGGGACGCGACTCGAGCTCGAGCTTGAGGAGGTCCGTCTCGTTCGTGAGCCACGCCGAGATCTGGCGACGGCGGAACTCGAGCTGACGCTTGCGGTACGAGATGTCGAGGATCTGGGTGGGGTACTTGGAGGCGACCTCGCGGGCTGTTCCAAGGACTCCACGTCCGGGACTGACGAGAAGTAGGTTAGTTCGATGAGGACTGGCGATAGGGAGAGAGGTACGCACGCAGGGATACTGCGACCGGCCTTGTCGGTAGCGGTGGCGGTGTAGCCGACGACTGGGGAAGAAGCTCGTCAGAAACGAAAGGCAAAGCGCGACGATAGCTACTTACTTCCGTAAATCGTGGCTCCCATCTCGAGAGCGGTCTTGGCGGACATGAGAACCTGAGCTCCGCATCCCTGGGCCTCCACTGGAACGAAAGTGCGGTTAGCGAGGAGGTTAAGGACGAGGAAGGCGAGGACGTACTGAATCCAGAACGAGTGCTGGTGGTGGGGCGAGACATCTCGTTGGGCTCCCTCCCGGAAGCGAGCTCGCTCTCGGTGCTGGACGTGGCCTTCATGTTGGCGAACTAAATTCGGCGAACGAGGTTAGCTCGGTACGAGCAGCGCTAAAGAAGAACGACGCACCTCGTAAGATCCTTCCTCCGAGAAGTCGTCGAAGCCACCAGAGATCATGACCTTGGCCTTGCCAGTGAGAATCGTCTCGCAAGCGATCTCGATCGACTGGAGAGCAGTGGCGCAAGCTCCGACGGGGATCTTGATCGGTCCGCTCGAGGAGAGAATGAGGAGGTTGACCCATCCGGCGACGGTGTTGATGAAGCTGCGAGCGACATCGTCAGTCGCTGAGGGAGAGGAGGGGAGGAGAGGACTCACGTCTCCTGGAGAATGTCCTTCTGGACGTCCTTCTCCTCGCGACGGTCTCGGAACATCTTCGACAGCGAAGTCATGCCTCCCATGCCCGATCCGAGCGACGATCCGACCTCGCTGGTGTGAACGTACTTGTAAAGCTCGTACGGGTCGGTGATACCGGCCATGAGGAGAGCCTCCGAAACGCTGACGAGCGCCCAGAGCGTCGTGCGGTCGACCTGCGAAGCGATCTCGTCGGGGATACCGAAAGCCTTGTGCGACCAGCCGGTGGGGACTGAGTAAAAAGAGCATCAGCGCGAACTCGAGGAGGCGACGAGGAACTAGACTCACTCTGACCGCAGACGTAGCGATCAAAGGCAATCGACTTGGGAATGTTGATCTTCGCGCCCTTCATGAACTTGACGAAGAACTTGGATCCGTCGTCGGTGAAGACGTCGACGTTCTCGCCGTGCTCGCGCTTGAAGCGAGCGGCGTCCTCCTCGGAAGCCTCGATGGGCTCGAGGTCGTGCTGGAGCTCGATCTCCTGAGTGAATCCCTTCTTCGACGGGTCGTAGCCGTTGAAGAGCTCGGGCTCTGCGAAACAAGCGAAGAGTCAGCGAGAGATCAGGCCGGAACGGGAAAGGAACGCACCGACGAAGCGAATACCGGTGTGAGCGAGGATGTGCTTCTCGTACGCCGACTTGACGTCCTTGTCGTCGAGAGGCTCAGCGGTCTTCGCGTCGACCCATCCAACGTAGAGCGAGCCGTCCTTGAGGCGACCATCGAAGTGCTTGATGAGACCGGTGATGTAGGCGAGCTCGAGCGTTCCCTGAATCGTGAAAGAGCCTCGTGCCTCCATCTCCCAACGAGTCCGCGAGGATCCGAAAGGTCCAACCTCGGCGTATCCAGTCATGACGACGACCTTGTCGAAGTCGATGACGCCGCGAAGCTTCGCAAGCTCCGACGCCGCGTCGAAAGCCTTGAGCTCGGGGAAGGGGAGGGAGAAGTTGGCGCGGGGGGCGACCTTGACCTGGAGGTGAATCTGCTCGGCGTCGGCTCCGCGAGTGGCCTTGAAGTCGAGAGAGTTGTCGATGGAGACGGCGCGACGGGTCGAGGCGGTGATGTTGAGGTTGGCGCGAATCTCGGTGGTGACGGAAGCGAGGTCGGGGAGCTTGTCCATTCCTCCGTTGAGCTGCGAAAACGAGCGTTCGTCAGTGCCTGAAGACGGCGCGCGAAGACGAAAGCCGACGCACGTCAGCCCAAACGGGCTCGATCTGAGCGACGTCGAAGACGAGAGGGTGCATGAGACCGAGGATGTTGAACGCCATCTCCTTTGCGGAGAAGGTCCTGACACCCTTCTCCTCAAGGCCTTCGGCGACAGTGTCGGTCGCGCTCATGAGACCAGTACCACGAGTCCATCCTACGAGCAGATAGGTTAGCGACGTCGACAGCAGCGAAGGAAGAATGAACTCACCAATGACGGCACCGGCGATGCAAAGGTACTCTCCCCAGCTCTCAGAGCTCCACCTGTTGAAGAGCGTCTCGAGCGAGATCTTGGACTCGGAGTAGAGTCCGTCGCTGCCGAAAAGTCCGTGGTTGGGCGAGAGAGGGAGGACGACCTCGGTAGGGCGAGTGACGAGCTGGAGGGCGGCCTTCTTCGACTTGACGGCTCCGAGGATTCGTAAAGAGGTTCGTCAACATGATGCGGTGAGCGAGCTCGGAGCGGTCGTCGAGTCCGTCGATCTCCCTGCCGTTCTCGGGGAGCGCGGCGAAGGGGAGGATGTAATCGAGATCCATGCCGAGTCCCTTGTCCTTGGAGTAGATGTAGTCGACGAGCGCCTCGACGTCCTGCTTCGAGCCCTGGTTGAAGGGAACGACGGTGAGGCTCGAGCCCTTGGATCCGCACTCCTGGTAGATCGCCTGGTAGTACTCGACGGTCGCCCTCGAGTAGCGGGACTGCGAATGAACGATGAGCGGAGCTTTGACGCGAGCGAGGGAACGGCGCACGGTAGTGATAACGACCTTGGCACCTCCAGCGAGGAGACCCTTGACGATCTCGACTCCGATAGAGCCCTTGCCGACTCCAGTCATGAGCGCGTTCTTGTGCTCGAAGGTGACTCCCGAGGTAGCGATCTCCTTGAGGATGTCGAGGTAGAGCGAGCTGCGAGGAAAGAGTCAGGATCAACTCGCTTCGCAAGACGAGAGAATACGCACGTGAGCTTGCTCGAGTATTGCCAGTTGGTGCCGACCTTCCTCTTGAGGTGGAGGAGAGGGATCTTGTCATCGGCGAGGTGGGTCGCCTCGGGAACGGCGGTGGGGCGGAGGAACTGGCTCGAAGGACGACGGCTCCTAGCGACGGGCTTGGTGGCCTTGGTGGTGGCGTCCTTGCCGAGGCCGCGAACGACCTCGCCGTAGAGCGAGCGGATCGACTGCATGTGCGCCTTCGAGATCTGAGGCTGAGCCTTGACGAGACGGTCTGCGGGACGAAAATCGTCAGCTGAGGCGAGGCGAGGAGGAGCGGAGTGGGCGTACAGAGCTTCTCGATGTGGTCCTGAACCTTGTCGAGCTGCGAAGAAGAGCGGGATTAACTTCCAGCTATCGCAACGCCAGCGAAGCAAACTCACGTTGACGCTCTGAGTCATCTTGGAGCCAGCAGCCATCTCGGCGACGTACTTTTCGAGACGCGAGACTCCAGGACGGTTGAGGCTAATCGGCAATGATATCTCCCTTGGCGGTAACGGTCGTCTTGGGAGCGGTAGGGAAGGTGACTAGGAGGAGCGAGGTCAGCGAAAGCTCGGGTCGAAGGAAGCGAGAAGCACGCACTGTCCTTGTAAAGAGGAGCCTGTCCGAGCATCTCGCGACAGTTCTCGATGAGCGTCTGTCCGAACTGCTTAGCGAGAACGTAGTTGCCGCCACGCTCGACGGGCGTGTTGTCGATCGTGTACTGCATGTAGTCGATCTGCGTTGTGAAGGCAGTCAGCGAAAGCTCGTCCAGCAGCGAACTGCGACGGAACTCACGAGTCCAGGGTCGGCACGGTTCATGATGACGATGCAGCGAGCGGTGATGTCGCGGTCGACGGTGGTAAGGCGTCCGAAGCTGCGAACGAAGGCCAAAGTCAGAACCAGTCGGAGAACGTGCGAGCGAGGGAAGATACTCACAGGATATCCATCCACATCGAGAGGGCGTCCTGACGAACCCAGTTCCAGCTCGAGTTGAAGTGGCGAGCCTTGAGGGGGTCGAAAGCGGGCTGGATGCCAGTAACGTAGGCGTCGCCGTGCTCGCGTCCGATGGCGTCCAGCTTGTCCTGAAGCGCCGCGACCTCGGCCTTCTGCGCGTCGGCGAGACGGTGACCAGTGCGAGAATCGCGTCCGAGGTAGCGCATAAAGACCTCGACCTGCTGGCTAACGAAGTCGTCCTGCTTGGCCTGCATCTTGTCGAGCTGCTCGCTGTCGATCATCATGCCCGCCGCCGCGCCTCCTCCTCCTCCTCCACCTCCTCCTCCACCGCTCGAGAGACTGATCCCAGCGCCCTGCGCGTACGCCTGAGCGGTCGCGTCGAGGAACGCCTTGGCCTCCGGCTCGCTCGCAAGACGCTTCGCGGGCTCCTGCGTGAGTCCAATGAGGAGGACTCCGTCGACGCGTCCGGAACCGAGACCCCACGTCTTGGCGAGATGGGCTTTGGCGGCCGAGAGACCGAAGCCTCCAGGCATCTTGCTGCCGATCATGCGAGAGATGAGGCCGGCGGTGTACTTGCCAGGCGTACCGTTGTAGCCCTGGCCGAGCGCCGCTCCGAGCTCCGAGAGAGGCATCTCCTCGCCCTTCTCGGGAGCGGAGGCGAACTCGCCCTGGAGGTCACCGAGGATCTCGTTCTGGAGGGTCGACTTGCCGCCGACGAGGTCCTTGATCGTCTTGCTGAGCGGGATCTCCGAGACGGGCTTCTTGAGCTTCTGGGCAATGATGACGCGGAGGGTGTCGACGGCCTTGAGGGGCTCGTCGGGGACGGAAGCGGCGGGTCCAGCGCCTGCGGCGGGAGCAGCGACGGCGACGGCGACGGGGGCAGCGGCGACGGGGGCGGCGGAGGTGGGAGCGGCTTCGGCAGCGGGAGCCTCGACGGCCTCATCCTCGAACTGGTAGTAGATCTCCTTCGTGTTCTTGGCGACGCAGAAGACGGAGCGCTTGATGCCGAGCGAAGCGTCGTGCGACTCGTACTTGAGCCTGCGAAGCGAGTTGAGATCAGCGAGAGCTCGCAGGTGGGAGGGAAAGGACGCACTTCTGAGTGCGCGAAGCCATGCCGGTGAGAGTAGGCGAAGGTCCCAGCTCGATGAGGCGCTCGAACTTGAACTTCTTGAAGAGGACGTCCTGGGTCTCGATCCACCTAACGGGGGAGGCGAACTGGTACGAAAGGAGCTCGATGAGGCTAGCAAAACACGCTCGTCAGTTCCAGCTCCATCAAAAGCGAACGAAGGGGGGGCGACTCACATGGCGTATCCGAGCTTGTTGCGACTCTCAGGCTCGCCCCACTTCTCCTCGTCCCAGTTCTTGAGGATCTTAGAAAGACGAGGCGACATGGTCTGGTTGTAGATCTTCTCGGCGTACGCCTTGGAGACCTCGTACGGCTCGGCGGTCAAGTTGGGAATGTAGCGACCGATGAGGAGGTCGGGGTTGAAGTGAGCGAGGTTGACCTTCTTCGAGAGGTCTGCGAGGGCGAGGTCAGCTCGTGCGATGCGGGAAGCGAGGAAGGAACGTACAGGTGCGGAAAGGCATGACACCAGCCCAGAGGTAGCGAGAGTGGAAGGGAACATCGATTCCAGGAAGAGGGATCGTGCTGCGAAGCGAGCGTAAATCAGCCACCGCACGGAGACTCTGAAAGATCGCGACGACTCACGCAAAGCCACGCTCGAGGGTGATGAAGCCCGTCGCTGCCTGGAGCTCGTTGGCGGACTTGGTGCACTCGTCGACGATCTCGCCGAGCTTCTCCTTAACCTCGTCGATGGTCATGATCTCGGTGAGCTTGGCCAAGTCAATCTTCTGGACCTTGAGGAAGTTGAGGACGTTGCTGTGGCGTGAGAGCGAGTTAGTTCGACGTCAAGTTCGAAGGCGGAGGAACGTACGTGAGAGCTTGAAGAGCGGCAAGGTGACCAGCGACAACGTATTGCTGTCCCTCGACGTTGTAGCTGCGAACGAATCGTCAGCTCCATTCGAAATTCTCCTCGCGAAAGCTAAGACTCACTTGACGACCTCGATGAGGATGTTACCCCTCCTCGCGATACTCTCAACGACCTCACGAAGCGCCGCATCACCGAAGCTCATGCTGATCCTGCTAGGGTTGACAGCGACCATGCCGTAGTTACTCCTGTTCTGAGAGTCGCGCTCGACAGCGCGCTGCATCGTGATACCGCGGTAGAAGACGACGTCGACGAGAGCCGAGACGGGGAGAATGTCGGCGATCGAGGCGAGGGCGGAGTACTCTCCGAGCGAGTGACCGGCAAAGGCGCAGCCGTTCTGGATGAGTCCCTTGGAGCGCATGTCCTCGAAGGCGGCCTGCGAGCGAGGGGTTAGTGGGGAGGAAGGTACGAAGTAGGTGAGAACGTACCTTCTCGGTGACGACAAGAGCGATCTGCGCGAACTGGGTCGCGTAGAGGAGACCGCGTAAGCGGTGGGCAAAGTGTACCTCGACGTGCGGAGGTCGATATCGCCGAAGAGGGGAAGGGTCTTGACGTTGCCGTCCTTGTCGGCTGCGGTGGGGTGTCGTTAGCGATCAAGCTCTACAACGAAGAGAGGGAGAACGCACTAGTGGTGTAGGTCATCTCCATGTACTTCTGGCGAGTCGCCTGTCCCTTGAGTCCACCAAAGTGAACGGTCTTCTCCTTGGGGTTGGTGCGGACCTGCGAAGCGACGTCAAATCAGCTCGGCGTCTCAATCGACGAGCAACGAAAGCGAACGCACAATCTCGAGGATGGAGAAGCCGTAAACCTCTCCGAGGTGAACGTCGGCGGTGTCCCAGACAGCGCGAGCGACAGCAGAGTTGGCGTAGAGCTCCATGCCCATTCCCTGCTCCTGCGATCCCTGTCCAGTGAAGACGTACGCGGTCTGCAAACAAGCTCGTCAGTTCCTGCTCTTCGCACGCGCGACGACGAAAGACTCACCGGCGCCTGAAGGATCTCAGCGGTTCCACTGAGGACAACGGTACCGGTGGTGAGATCGACGGTCTCGACCTTGACGAGACGCTCTCCTCCCGCCGTCATACCGATGTGCTTGAGGCGAACCTCCATCTCGCGCTCGGGGAGGCACATGGCCGTGAACCCGACCTGGTACTTGCGAACGCGACCTCCGACGTTCTCCGCCGCGATCTGCTCGACGAATCGCCTCGTGCGCGCGCTCGAGTGCATGCCGTGCGTGATGGTGCCGGGGAGGGCGGCGAGAGCGGCAAAGTAGGGGTTGGTGTGGATGGGGTTCGTGTCGCCCGAGGTGGCGGAGTAGTCGGCGTTCGAGGAGGGGGTGGAGAAGGTGCATTGGCCCTCGGTGGTGAGGCCGTATCCGCCGCCTTCGAAGAGGATGGGCTGCTCGAGAGGGGTGCCGTGGCGCTTGAGGTAGTCGAGGACGGGGTCGCCCTTGGTGATTCCCTCGCCGGCGGACGAGTACTCGACGGTCGCGACCTTGACGGCGAGCTTCTGCTCAGGCGTGATGATGTAGGCTCCTCCCTCGACGGTGACCTCGGCGTACGAGCTCTTGTCGGCGTAGATGTAGTTGCTCTCCGTGCGGATCTGGAGGGTCGTTCCGATCTCGAGAGGGGAGCGATCGTCGTCCCACTGGAACCACTCCTTGGAGCGGAGGATCGCGACGGCCTCGGGAGTGTTGAGGGAGAGCTCGTAGGCGGGGGAGGGGACGCGAGAGAACGTCTGGGCGTAGTCGGTGAACTTGCCGCGGTAGAGGAAGGACGAGGTGACCTCGAGGACGGGGATGCGAGTGGCGGCCTCCTTGCCTTTGCCTGCGTCGGATGCGGAGGAGAGGAGGAAGACGGTTCCGCGAACGGAGACGGTCTTGCCGCTGTCCGAGTTGGTGACGGATTCGACGCGCGAGGTCGAGGTGACGAGGTCGCCGGGGGCGAGAGCGGGCGCGCCAGGGATGACACGGAAGCCGTTGGTGAGGTGGACGAGCTTGAGGAGGTCTCCGTCGACGGTCGAAGGGAAGATGGGCTTCATGATGGACTGCGAAGTGTTGGGGTCAGCTCCCGACGTCGTTCCTCCAGTCTCAAAGCAAGCACACCTTCCATCCGAGCTTGATTGCAAAGTCCATAGGGACCTGCATCCCGCCCTTGTGTCCCTTCTTGTACGCCTCGCCCTCGTTCCCAACGACGCGGCAGAAGCTCTCGATGTCGTCCTCGGAGATGACAACGTTGTCGCCCTCGAACTCGTCGGTAATCTTGAGCTGGGACATGCCCTTGGTAGCCGAAGGGTCGAGAGCCCAGAGGTCCCAGTAGTGCTGCAAGAACCCCACCAAGTCAGTTCGGGCGCTCCGACGCAGAAGGAAAGGGACGGACCTGCTTGATGCGCGCGTTGCGGTCATCCACGATCTCCTGAATGGGGGCATACGGGGTGGAGGGGTCGTACTTGAACTTGAGCTCGAGAGGGATGGGAGTTGAAGCGAGGTCGGGTTGGTTGAAGAGAGTGAGCGAGATGGTGCTGCTGTCCTTCGCGAAGGAGATGCTGAGGGCGAGGGGAAGATCCGCTGCCATCTTGAAGTTGGTGCGGGTTTGGTGGAGGTTCCTGGGAGGAAGAAGAGGGGGAGGGAAGAGAAAGAGAAGACGCGAGGGGCGCCTTGCCCAACCGAATCTCAAAGTCGGCCCAAGTCGGCGGAGCTCTTTCTTTGGGGCGTGTCCGACTCCCTCTCAGAGGGAAGTTATCAAGGCGCCTGTACGTCCAAACAGGCTACTAGAATATCACCGAGACTGCTGAAAAAAGAGTAGAGCGAGGAAGCTGCAGTTGAATTGCCCCATCATATTAATCCTCCCTCCTCCTCCGGCCCCTCTCGATTCTCCTCCTAATAGATGTAAGGGATGATCCTGCGAAAGCAGCTAATCAGCGACAGCTCCAGTACAACAACGAGCTACTCACTTGTAAGGAACGAGCTTCTTGTACTTGGCCCAATCCTTTCCGTACCTATCGCACGCAACCCGATCAGCCCCACCCAGCCCTCGCACGGAGAAAGAACGCACTTGTGCTCGCAAGCCTCGTCGTCACGCTTCTGGCGGTGGAAGAGGAGGATCGCGAAGAAGACGACGTAGAAGTAGGGAAGCGGGGTCGAGAAGCCCGCGGGGAGGCACCACGCCCAAGCCATGATCCAGTCGCCCATGCTGCGCGTTCAGCACGTTAGCGAACGAATTTGGAGAGTGAAGAGAGGAGCGACGCACTAGTTGGGGTGCTGCGACATTCCCCACCAGCCAGAGGTGAGTAACTTGGTGCCTCGCTCGGTCTGGAGGTACCGGAGGTCTGCGAGCGCCGCATCAGCTCCGGCCAATTCCACGTAAAGAGACGCGAACTCACTCTTCGGGTTCTTTCCCTGCCTGAAGTCGTTCTTCTCTCCGTTCGAGCCTCGGAAGATCCAATATCCCAAGAACTGCACGCCGAGGATCGCAGCTGTTCCGAGGTAGCCGAGGTCGTTGGGGTGGAGAGAGAGGTAGCGCGCCGAGTAGCAGTACGTGAAGGGAACCCAGGTGAGGTCGCCGACAGCGAGCATGAAGCCGAAACCGTCGGTCGTAATGTCCATCGTGCTCAGAATCGCCGCCTGCTCGCCAACGAGATCAGCTGGCGTCCAGGCTCCAGAGGAGGGAAAGAGCGTACCTCGTTCCACTCGGCATCGATAACGTACCAGCTGTGGAAAGCCACAACGAGGAGGATACTGTCCGTCACGCGTCCGAGCTTCTCGTACTGCGCCGCGATCATCGCCAGGTCGACAATAACCCATAGGATGAGTCCCGGGCGCATCTCGTTGAAGGACTTGATGTCGAACGAGCCGATACGGGGGTTGAGCGAGCGTCCGATGAACCACTGCGTCGAGCATCAGCGGAGGCACCCCTCAAGGACTGGACGAACGCACATTGAAGAACGACGAAGACGTGTTACCGCCCAACGCCAGCATCTCGTCCTTCCGGAAGCTCTGCGCATAGACGAACATAGCCTACACGAGCGTTCGATCAGCACCCTCTCCCCATCCTCCCCACGCTCAACTCACCTGCGCGACGCTCATCACCAAACTAGCCGTAACGAGCTCCGCCCAATGCTCCGACACCCACAACAGAGGTCCCAATCCCACCGTCGCCGTCGTACCTCCTACCACCGCCAACGCCGCCACAAGCGTCGCGAACGCTATCCTCGATCGTCAGCTCCCCCCTCTCCTCAACGAGAGACGAACGCACCATTCATTTTGTACTCCAACTTGTCCCCATTCCTCATCTCCCCACCTTGCACGATCTCCCCGGGCAGCGCAAACCAGCACAGCACCGTAAACGCATACCACCCTCCGTACGCCGCCAACCCCTCCCAGCTCCACAAGCCACTCCACCAGTTCCCACCCTGCATCCCACTCCACCCCTTGGCGTGGAAATCGAGAAACGTGGAGACGGGCCAGGGGGGGCAGGAATCGGAGGTGCAGGCGAAGGCGAGCCAGTAGGAGAAGAAGGGGACGGCGAGAGTGACGCCTAGAGCGCCGAGAGGACCGCCGAATTCGTACGAGGTGCTCTTGGGGCACGGGTTGTAGGACGCTTTGAGGGCGGCGCCGGATTTGAGCATCATTGTTTTGGGAGAAGGGCTACGAAGTGGAGCAACTTGAGTTTGAGGGGACGCGCGGATCGCTCGTCGGGCGTGCGTTCGCTCTTTCAGCTTTGTCGTCGCTACTCTTCGTCGATTGTTCTTGCACTGAGGAGACCTTTACCGACTCGCACGGACTGTGTTGTGCTTTTGCTTGTGGCGGGAGAAATCGAGTTCAAACTCGATCGCCGAACACTCCCCCTCTCCTCCCCTCCTCGCTCGTACAGTGCAACAAGCTAGGAATTACACCATCTAATCCTCCCCTCCAAGGCTCCAACCGATCTATCCAATCGCAGGAAATCTAAAACACCGCCTGAAGCACCTTGTGCACCCTCAACGCCACCGGTCCCCTCTCCGGCTCGTCCTCCGGCAGCGGTGCATCGAACTCTACGTCGTGCACGAAGGAAGTAACGTCCATCGTTCCTCCGCGCTGGAACTTGGTTTTCTTGATGATTTTCCAGCCGAGCGCGAGGACCACGAAGAGCTGCGATGGGGGCGTTAGCGGGCAGGGGAGGAGGGGAGCGGGGACGTACGATGGGCATGGCGTAGGCGAAGATGAAAGTGGGGGTATCCCAGTTATCTATTCGAGTGGTCAACGAGAGCTCAGCGAATCGGGAGGAACGAGACTCACCCTTGAGGAAGACCGAGTAACCCTGCATGAAAAGAACGAGCGTGGAAGAAACGAGAGCGTACCACGCTGCGAACGGCTGGAACGGCGACTACGACGACGCGTCAGCTTGGAATTGGAGGGGAGGAGGGAGGGAAGGACGTACCCGAACGTAGAGAGTGTCGCGAGAGATATTCTGACTCTTGAGGCCGTGGTTCCACCGGATCCAAGTGGCGGACATGACGACCCAGTTAACGAGCTGAGCGGATCCTACGAGTCCAGTGAGCCAGGTAATGACGACCTGTGCCGAGGAGCTGTGTAATGTTCGTCAGGATCTGTGCAAGCGGAGGGAGGAGCGTACGAGAGCTGGCAGTAGCCGAGGAGAGAGATGGCGAGGACTACGGCGACACTCCAGTAGGGAACACCGTTGCGGTTTCGCTTGGAGAAGCACTTGGGCGCCTGACCATCGCACGACATTTGCGCGAGAGTGCGGGAACTGCATAAACGAAATCAGCGACGCATCTCACGGACTACTTTTGCGAAGGACGTACCCGCAGAAGAGGAAAGCGTTTCCGGCTGAGAAGACGGAGGAGAGGATGAGGGCGTTGACGATGGCGGGGAGGACGGGAACGGCAAGGCGAACCATTGCGATCGTGTAAGGCTGCGATCAAGGCGTCAGCGAGTGAACTCAGGGCCTGCATGCGACGAAACCTACCGAACGAGCTCCCTCAGGAGCATTAGCAGCGATGGCGCCGAGGAGGTTGGGGTCCTGCGCGAGCGAGAAATGTTAGCTGAGTGGCGGAGGATTTCGAGGAACGCGCGTGACGCACATTGTAGGGAACGAGGATACCGATGCAGATCGCTGAGCCGATGAAGAAGATGACGAGACGGTAAATCGTAGCCCTGAAAGCCCTAGGCATCGTCTTGCGAGGGTTGATAGCCTCTCCCGCGACCACTGCGAACGATTCGGTCAGTAGCGGTTCGCACGAAGGGGCGAAAGGAACGCACTGCTGAGGTAGTCGGGTCCGGCGATTGTAAAGCAGGCGTTGATAACGGCAGCGAGGAATCCCTCGAAACGCATCGTCTTGGCTCCGTGCGTAGCGGCGTAGGCAGGTCCGGTCATGTACCCAGGGTTGTTCCAGAACCTGAATCCGAAGGGGTCACCCGCGGGGTTTCCACCGACCATGGCACTGTGCAGGAACGTCAGCAGATGTGCGTTGCGAGGTAATGGAAGGACGCACACAAGGGTGAAGAGCATGAGGCCGAGGATGAGGAGAACTTTGCCCATCGCAAAGCAGCTGCGATCACACACTGTCAGCGCGCATCCTTCGTTCTGGAGAGAGAACATACAACTCGGCGTTTCCGAAGAACTTGGCGCTCCAAAGATTCAGCACGGCGTAGGAAACAATGGTGAGAGTGATGTAGACGGCGTCCGAGACTCGAGCAGCGGAAGCCCAGTAGCCGATGACGAGACCAAACGCAACGACTTCGAACAGGACGAGAGCTGATTGACTGCAGAAGAAGTTGTAGCCGGTGGCGAATCTGCGCGCACAAAGTTGGGTCAGCGACGAATCGGAGGTGTTGGGCGGGAGGGACTGACCCGATGGATTCGTCAATGTAGCGAGATGCGTAGCGAGAGAAAGCTGCGTCCGTAGGCCATTGAGCGACCATCTCAGTCTGTCCCTCGGCGACAGCCCAGATGACCGAGGTCCACCAGACGTATCCTGTGAGCCGGCAGTCAGCTCCCCTCCCTGTGCGAAGCAGCCAGCGAAAACGATGTACCGAGGAGCAAGTTCAGAGGTCCTCCGTTAACGAGTCCCACGCCCATATAAACGAACAATGCTGTTCCGACCGTTCCTCCGACTTGGTAACGCAATGTCAGCACCCTGCTCCAGCAAAAGATATTGCGGTATGAACGTACTTGCGATGAGGTTGACATGGTAGCTTTCTGCGAAAGGCCGAACGCACGTGAGTTGGCGCGCTTAATGATCGCCGCGGGGGGGAGAAAGAGGGAACTCACGAAGCTTGCGAACGCTGCCCGTCGTACCAAACTTGTGAACGGAGCCTGAGCTGATACTGGAGCCCGAGTTGCCTTGAGTAGTGATATGAACTCCGTCATCGGTAACGATGTCGTCCTTCTTTAGAGTGGTGCCGCCCTTCTCCATCTCGTTCTTGGACCTGTTGTCAAAGAGTCCCATGGTGTAGGTCGGGGGGTCGTGCTGGTGGAAGAGGAGGGGGGGAGCGGAGAGAGGAGAAGTAGCGGAAGCGGAGAGAGGAGAGAGCGGGGGTGCAGTAAGGAGAGAAGGAGCGATCGAACGAGACGAATGAAGAGAGTTGTAAAAAAAAAGAGGGCCACGAGAGAGAGGGAAAAGCTGCGAGGTCTTGGACTAGAAGAGTAGCTCGTCATCAAGGAGATAACCCGAGTCACAGCCAGGACATTGGACAAGCGAGCGCGGGGGAGAGAAGGGGAGGTCGAAGAGCCCAGCGCAAGTTCTCCCTCCTCTCCTCCTCCTCAGGCGTTCATCCCCCTTCCGCTTCAACGTGGAGCAGGCGGCGAGCAGGAGGGTGACACAGCCAGCGAGTTCAGGGCCGGGAAGACACGCCGAAGAGGAAAAAAGCGTGTCGTCACCAAGAGAGACGATCTTTTCTTCCCCTCAACTTGAATCCCTGTGAAATTTCAATCAATCTCTCGCGTGTCGGACCGAACTCCGCCGGGCCTTTTCTCCAAGGGAGGAAGAGAGGGGGGAGAATGTTCAGCTTGATCTCTTCTGTGCTTTGGTCGATGGCAACCTTGACACTGGACTCTGCTCGTCTCGCTCCCTCCAGGTGGCGGCACCTCAAAGAGATTGCCTGCGAGTCTCTTCCCTCTGCTCTGCAGCCCTCCTCACGCGCGAACAGCTGACGCCCGCTCCGCACGTAGGCAACGCCACCCTCATCATCGCAGGCTGGAGCGACGCTTCTGCTGGTCCTCTGATCCCGTACATCCAAGGGTGTGAGTCCTACCGCGACCTTTGACCGAGGTTCGACCTGATCGGGTTCCTGCACCGACAGACTACGGAATCTCGTACACGGTCGTGTCGATGCTCTTCGTCGGGCAGATGGTGAGTCCATTTAACCCCACCTACCCAGCAGAGCGCTCACTCACTCGCGCGCGCAGGTCGGATTCCTCTCCGCAGGCTTCGCTAATTCCCATCTCACCGAGCGGTACGGCCTAGGGAAAGTGATTACAATGGGAGCTATCATCCAAGCCTGCGGGTACATCTTCCTTGTCCCCGCATTCCCATTCCCCATCATGCCTTGCTGCTACTGCATCATCGGTGAGTCCGCCCCTCGCTTCCATCTCCACCTACTCACGCGCCGGTGCACCAGGTTTCGGAATGGCATTACAAGACGCTTCTGCAAACGTCTACGTCTCCATCCTCCCCAATTCAGAGCAGGTACGTCCTCCTCCCCTTCCACCACCAACTCGCTCACTCCCTCCCGACAGCGATTCGGCGTCCTACACGCTGCCTACGGTCTAGGCGCCATGGTCTGCCCTCTCGCCGCCACCGCCTTTGCCTCCTCCGGCATTCGGTTCTCCTACTTCTACATCATCTCCATCTCCCTTGCTCTACTCAATATCGCCATCCTCCTCGCGGCGTTCAAATTCGATTATCGCATCGACGATGGGACGCGTGGGTTGGCGCCGGTGGGGGAGGAGATTGAGTTGGGTGAAAAGGGGGAAGAGGAGGTGCAGGTTGAGGAGGGGAAGAAGGAGCGAGGGAAGCTCCAGCAGACGCTCTCCAACAAGCTCGTCTGGCTGTACTCAATCTTCACGCTCGTTTAGTACGTCCTCACCTCCAAGCACAAGCATAGTCACTGATCGATCCCACCACAGCGTCGGCGCAGAAGTCAGCACAGGCGGGTCCGTACCCCCTCTCCTCCCTCCTTCCTCGCTCACCCATTCCGCAGGTGGATCGTCACCTTCCTCGTCGACGAACGCTCCGGTGGACCTAGCGCAGGCTACGTCGCGTGCTTTCCTCTCCCCCTTCTCCTATCGCACGACCTGACGGCATCACAGAACCGGCTTCTGGGGAGGAATCACTCTCGGTCGAGCTCTCCTCCCTGCTCTCAACGTTCGCGTGGGGGAAAAACGTGTGGTCTTCTACTACCTCGCCATCGCTTTCGCTCTCGAGGTCCGTCCCCCCTCCCCCTTCCTCCTCGCGCTAACTCGCACGCAGTTCTCAATATGGTTCGCCGACTCCCTCATCGCCAACGCCATCGTCGTCTCTCTCATAGGATTCATCATAGGCCCTCTGTACCCCATCATGATTCTCCATACACCTTGATAGTCTTATCCGCACTCCCCGTAATCAACCTCGTGCCCGTCTGATCGAACGTCGAGCAAAAGATGCCCGCTTCGGCGTCGAGAGATCCGGGCTGAGGGACGTCGACCATCGTTTGGAAGGGGAGACCGGTCTTGTAGTCCCACCAGGTGATCGAGCCGTTGTCGGCTGCGCGAGGGAGTTAGTGATGTTCGCGTGCGCGGAGAGCAGGGGAGAGTGGAGGGAGGGAGGGAGGGAGGGAGGGAAGGAGGGAAGGACGTACCACCCGAGAAGAAGACGCCATCGTGGTTGACATTGATCGTATTGATGATCGAATCGTGTCCACTAAAGTTGTGCACAAAAGTCCCGTTCGGGCAAGCCCACTTCTTGATGTTGTTTCCTCCCGCAGAGCCGGACGCGAAACTGTACTCGGTCGGGTGAATCGCGAGCGTTCGAACCGACTTGTGGTGGTGCGTGAGAGTCGTCATCGTCTTGCCCGCTGCGAGATCCCAGAGGCTGTGAGAGGGTTAGCGAGAGTCAGGAGAGCGAGGGAGAGACGTACCGGATAGTCGAATCCATCGAACCGGTGATGACTTGGGGATCGCTCTCCTGGCACTTGACGTCCGAGATGGTCGCCGTGTGTCCCGAGAGGATGTGAACCTGTGCCTTCGTCCGCATATCCCACACCTGCGTCCTTCGTTAGCTCGAGCGTAGCGCACAGAGAGCGAGAAGGAGGAACGTACCCGAGCACTCGCGTCTCGACCTGCTGTCACGAGGACGTCCAGCGTAGGGTGCAGACTGCGTTCAACGCGTCGTGAGCTTCCTGTACCAACCAATGAACGCGAAACGAACGCACCTCAGCGCGTAGACTCCAGAAAGGTGACCGTGGTAATGCCGAATGACCTTGTTCGTCTCGAGATCCCAGCACTTGACCATCTGCGCTCCTCGTATCAGCTCCGCGCCTCCACCTCACTCCAGCTCAAACGCACCTTGTCTTCAGCGCACGAAAAGAGGTAAGGATGCCTCGGCGACACCGCCAGTCCTCGAACCGTCGAAATATGTCCCGTCAAACTAAGCTTCAACTCCCCACTTGCGAGGTCCCAAATCTGTCCTCCCTATCAGCTTCCCTCTCGCCCACAAAGAGAGAAAGAGCGCACCTTGACCACCCGATCCCCCGCCCCCGTAGCAAACCACTTGTTCCCCGGCTCAACCGCCACAGACCTCACCCACCCCAAGTGCCCACTGATGACCCTGAGCAACTTCCACTGCGCATGGTAATCGGGCTTGACTGCACGAGCTTCGCGTCGCCGGATGAGGGAATTGGAGAGGAGGGAGGCGGGGGCGTGGGAGGCGGGGAGGGAGGTGAGGGCGGTAGAGCTGCGCGTATCGTGGGTTAGCGGGTAGGTGAGAAGAGGGACGCGGAGCGTACGAGAGTTCTTGGATCGTTTTGCCGGTTGCGGATTGGGGACCTGCGCAGGAGGGTGGAGTTAGTTGGTGCTCGAGGGCGTGACTTGAGGTCGTTGGAGAGCGCGCGCCAAGGCCCGCAGACACCCTCCGGGGACGGAAGTGTGTCCTGCTGTGTCCACCCTGGCAGTCTCTCTAGTACGCGCACGCACGCACGCTCGCAGCCGTCCCCTCCCAGCCCACCTCGCGCCGTGCTGCCTGCTCCCCCTCTCCCAGCCTCCTCATCCCCCACCCAGACGCGCAGCTCACCCTCAATCATCTTCCGTCCCCCATTCTTCTGCCCTTGCGGTTGTCCAGGTCGCGCCGGTCCCACTCCTCCCTTCTGTTGCGCAAGGAGAGCTGCAGGGAGTGTTTTGGCGTTGCCGTACTCGGCGTTGATCTTGGCTGCGAGGCGGAGTTTGGTGCTGTGATTCGCGGTGGGTTAGTGGACGTGTAAGCGCAGGCAAGGGAGGGAACGAACGAGCGGTCAGAGTCGTCGGCTTGGTGGAAAGCCTCGTTGGCTGAGAAGAGCGAGTGAGTGCGCTTGGCTGACTTCCTGACCAAGTGCTCGATAGAAGGGAGGGAGGAGAGGTCGGCTGCCATCGCTGGGGCTGAGGGGGAAAGAAGGGGAGCTCGTCGTCGTCGAATCGAGCGAGGGTGAGCTCGAGGTGAGGAGGACGGCGAAATTCGATTTGTTTTTGAGCTGAAGGCAGGTATGTACATAGTGACGATTTATTCGAGGGCCGCACACTCGCTCCCAAAGCAGCCAGGACTGAGGCCTTACTTACCCAGTGCTTCTACCAAGCTCTTGCAACACGCGCCGCCGCCGTTAGAAGGCGCCGAAACTCTCGTCCAAGTCGGAATCTCGCCCACCGAGGCACTCTCTCTCCTCCACCTCTTTCCTTCCCTGCAAGTAACTCCCTTTCTACTTCCAGGTTCCTCGGAGCTGCTCATCAGCGAACGACCAACTCCTGGCGTTACTCAACGCCTCGGTTAGGCCGGCCCAAAGCCGGCCCAAGCACCAAGCGATTTCGACCCCGCACTCCTCTTCGTCTGCTTCCTACACGTCGCCGCAACTTCAAGATGGTCGCCAAACTCAACCTCTCGCCTTTGGCTAAGCCATCGCCTCATCTCGCGCACTTCAACCGTCTCCTGGCGACCACCAGCGGGACGGACAAGCTGATGATGACTTACGCCTGTTCGTCCTTCCTCCCACCTCCTCCTAGCTCAAACTGACCAAGGGACGAACGCAGACTCGGCGCATGTGGTCATGTACATTCTTCGCTCCAAGCACCTCGCTACCAAGAGCCGCGTCGACATCGCAGACCGAATCGGCAAGCTGGCCGCTGTCATCTCGGACGCGCGTATGCTGTGCGTTCCCTCTCCCTGCAGGCGTATCTACTCAGAAAAAAGAGCTAACGAGGAAGCACGGACGCAGTTACCGCATCTTTGGAGCGTTCCCCATCCTCGGCTGGGCGCAGTCCCTCAACGACCCCGCTACGACGCCCAAGGACGGCCGTATTGCGCTCCTCCAGCGTCTGCAAGCTTGGAGTATGCTCATCTACTACCCCCTCGAGCACACCTGTACGTCCTTCTCCCAGACCGCGACGAAACGGAGCTAAGAAACGCAACCCTACACAAAGACTACCTCGCCTCCAAGGGCGTGTTCGACATCGTCCCCTCCAAGATGAAGAAGATTGCCATGTGGTCCGCCCGTTTCTGGGCCGCCTACGTCATCCTGTCTGTCCCTCCTCCCTCCTCCCCCCATCCCTCACTGACACCCCGCATCCAGCCAATTCGCAGTCATCCACCGCGAGCACACCCTCCTTGCTAAAGCGGGCGCGGCGCTCAAGGCCAAGAGGGCTCAGGGACTCAAGGCGGAGAAAGTCGATCCCGAGGCGCTCGTGGCGGAGAAGGTTGAGGCGAGCAGGATTGGGAAGAAGGCGGCGGCGCTCAAGACGGACTTGTTGGTTCAGATTGGGTACTTGCCTCTTACCATGCACTGGTGCGTTCATTTTCTCTCGCTGTGTGGTGAGGTGCTGATGAGCGGAGTAGGTCGCTTCCGAATGGGTTGTTGCCCGACCAGGTTTACGTCGGAGCGTGCGGAACGCTGGCGGCCATCTTTGGGCTCCAAGGCGTCTGGCGCGCGACGGCTTGATCGTACGAAAGAAGACCAAGCCGAGTGTAATTATCAACAGGAGCTCACCGCGACGCAACCTGCTCTCGCTCTGCTCCGTCCTCCACCCCCTGCTCCCTTCCAACTGCTCCCGTTCGTACAAATACCCTCGCAGCCTCCCCTCCGCGCTCTCCCCGAACCACCACTCTTCACACGCAGGAGTAAGCGTCATCTCACCATCTCTCCATGACCCCGGCGTTGAAGTCTCGTGCGAAGGTGGGGAGGGATGGCACGAGGACGGTGGGAAGCGATGGTACAAAGAAGATGGGGAATGCGATGTAGGACATGGGTAGTACGATGAAGGTGGAGAGGGATGGTAAGAATTGGGGAAGGAGAGGGGAGGAGCGAGGTCGATCAGTTTGCGCCAGGTCCGCGGCGCGAGAATGGATTACGTGTCGAGGACCACGACAGGATCTGGAGAAGAGCAGCAAGAGAAGGCAGCGAACAACGGAGCAGCGGACAGCGAGCCCGAAAAGATCACTCCAGCTCTTCTGGATTCAGCTCACCAACTCCCTCACCAACTCCCTCGTCCTCCGCTTCTCCGCCCCCTGCGCTCTCAACAGCACGCTCCTCATCTGCGTCTCCCCCCTATTCCGAAGCGACTTCAACAGCGTCTGATACGCCGGCCTCCTCCTCTCCTCCCACCCTTCCAACGTACTCTCGACCCTCTCCTCCCACCCCTCTCCCCCCTTCTCCAAATCCACCCCCAATACCCTCCTCGCAAGCCTCACCAAATCCCCAGCATTCACCTCGATAGACCACCGCGTAGCGACCTTGAGCACGACATTACTCGTCACTCCGTCCGCCTCTCGCGCGATCCCGGCGTGCCCTCGTCGTCCTTTCTCCCGTGCGTCCAGACAGCGTACCCTCGTGCGCACGAGCTCCATCTGCTTCCTCCCTTTCACCAACGCCTCCTTCCTCGCTCCTACGAAGCCGGGTGGAACGACAGATCGCTGAAGGACGGTATTGAACGTCGCTCCGTCCCACTCGATTCCCGACCCTACGAGCTTCCGCACCTGCCGACAGACCATCCTGTCCGAGCCTATACGAACGACGATTTTGAGGAGCTTGTTCCACTCTTTCGTCGTGCGCTCGATCCCGGCTTGGCTCATGCGACGGAGGTCGTCGTGCGCAGCTTCGATGCGGAGGTTAGAGGGTTTAGCGTGCGAGGAGAGGCGTGAGGAGTAGGATGCGAGGTCAGGGCTGAAAGTAGGGTGAGAGAGGAGGGAGGTCCAGATGAGGTCGGAGGTAGGGGCGTGGTGCGTGCGGAGGAGGGGGTCGAAGTGTCGGAGGGTGAGGAGGGGGGAGGGGATCGCTTCGAAGAGGGTGAAGGCGAGTTTTGGGTGGCGGGAGTTGGAGAGGTGGTGGAGGACTGAGAGGAGGAAGGGGGCTGAGAAGTGCGTGGCGGAGGAGGCTGAGAAGCGCGTAGGAGAGCGAAGAGAGGAGTGGTGATGTAGGACTCAAGAGGGACATCGATCCCGTATCCCGCCATGAGGGCCTGCGTCCCAATCTGCATGCTCTTGACCACCTTGCGCTCGAGTAAATTGTTCCCGCCCTCCTCCAGCAATTCCGCGACAGCGTCCGAGAACGCCTGTGCGATACTGAGAACCGCTTCCCGCTCTCCACGCCACTGCTCCGATCGCTGCACCTGCTTCAAGAGCTCGGACGCGAGGAATACCTTCTCCTTCGCTTCGAGCTTCGCTGGTCCCTCCTCGTGCAGCAGCCGCATAACGACGTAGAGCATCTCCGATCCGAGCGCTGCTTGGCCAAGCGCGAGGCGGAGGGAATTCGGTAGAGGTTCGTCGTCGAAATGGTGCGTGGCAAGGCCTTCGAGGATCTCTGAATGGACGTCTTCGGCGACTGGGCGGGGAGGGGTTGAGATGAAGGTGGTGAAGGCGGCGAGAATCGCGTGGTCCGTTTCGGTGTCGGAGGGGGAGGGAGGAGGGAGAGAGGCAAAGGACTTCCATGCCCATAAGAGGAGGATGGGACGAGAAAGCTCGTTTCGTTCGCGGAGAGGTTGGACGGGCCCGGCGACGCGGGCGGGGAGGGGAGAGTCGACGAAGGCGAGGAGGGCGAGGATGGTCCAGCGAGATGGCGGGAGGGAGTTGAGTCGCGTAAGGAGGGTGGATATGGGTCGTACGAGGTCGTGGGTCGGAGAGGGGGGACTTCCGGGGGTAGGGACGTAGGAGGACAGCAAGAGGTTGAGCGCCGTCAGCTCGTCCAGCTCCTCCTCCCTTCTTCGAGCATCCGGATTCCCTCTAAAGCGGTCGGACGTCGCATCCTCTGCTTTCCTTCGTCCTAAGAGGCCCAGGGCACTTGCACCGAGGAAGATGGCCTGGAGGAGGAGGGCGCTAATGATGTGCGGGTTCGGTGGGCGTGGATGCGGGTACAAAGGGATTGGCGGAGGAGGGGCTGGAGGTGATTGTGAGTCGCCTTGGTTTGATCGAAACCGGGATACGAGGTCGAACGGGGACGAGGTAGGAGATAGAGGATTGGAGGGCGCGGAGCTCTTCGAGGAGGGAGGGGATGGATTGGGGAGGGGCGGAGGCGGCCGGAGGGGTCAGCTCAGCAGGGAGCGCTATACCAAGAGCCTGTTAGCTTGTACCAAAGATCTATACAGAGCTCCCTCACCACTTGTTGACGCGAGAGGTCCATCAAGGCTGTTGAAGATTCCTCTGTTCGTTCTGCTCGGCGCGAGGTCGCAGTACGGTCTTCCGCTGCAAGGCCGCTGCCATGAGTTCGCCGTGCGTGTAGTGGTGAAGTTGGTAGAAGCAAAGGCGTGGCTAGGAGGTGTGCGGCGCGTCGGTCGAGCTCGAAGAGGCGGAGGAGGAGGGGAGACGAGAGCGCCGACTAGGGCGAGGATGAGAGAGTGACCGTCCGGCACTGCAGCCTGAGGTCGACGAGGTGCTAATCTCATTCCCAAACTGAATTGGAGACAAGTGCAGGTGCAGGGAGCGGGCCAAGGGGAGGGAGCTCGGTTACTGGCCTCGCTCCCCCAGCTGTCCAGATCCGAGTTAGGCGGAGGTTCGCCTCTCTCCCTCTTGCTCCTCACTCGATCTACTCAAAGTAAGCAGTCGCCTCTGAGGGAGTAGGACCAAGCTAACCCAAGAGCGCAGTGCCAGCCATCTACGCCAAACCCCCCTCCCGGCCTTCGACTCCATCTCAGCAGCTCTCCGGCCCCTCCCCTCAGTCACTCAAACGAGCTCGCCAACTCTCCACCCTGCGAACAGCCTACAGCCAAGCAGGGCGGGCGTTCCTCCTTCGAGACTATACCGCGACAGCTTCAGCCCTCGCCCAAGCCACCTCCCCTCCCCGCCCCATCGACCCGGACGCCTGGTTCACCGCTCTCTCGACCTCAAACGAACTCCCAGAGCTAGAACTCCTTCGCAAGGTTGACATCCTCTACATCACCTTCCTCGCCACCATCCACTCCTCTCCTCCCTCCACTCTTCCCGCTCCCATCGCTTCCCTCCTCTCCCTCTCCGCCCCCGACCTCCTCACCTCCCTCTGGTCCAGCGCCCTCCACACCTCCACGCCCCACATCGAGATCCTCCCCACTCCCGACGCCGCTTTTCTCCACCCCTCCCTCCGCCACTCGCCCTCCACCCTCCGCAGCGCTCAAGCTCGACGAACCCCGGTTAGCACGTGCGATTGCTGAAGCCTGGTTTGGGTCTGTAAATGAGGAGGTCGAGCGGATGATCGAGGAGGAGAGTGCAAGGATGGACTGGAGCGAGTTTGGGCTCGAGGAGGGGATGACGGCGAGCAGGGTCGGCGGGTGGAAGGACAAGGTGGACAGGAGGAGGCAGCTCGTCGCGAGCTGGTTGCGCTTGCTTGATTTGCTCGTCCTGCATGTCTTGCCGAAGCTGGGAGAGTGGGAAGCAGCGGGGGATTTCATTCGTCTTCAAGGCGTCGAGAACGGCGGCTGGGTTCCAGACGACCGTGTCGAGGTGCGCCTACTTCCTTTCCCGTTCGAATCGCCTGCTAACACCCGCTGCAGTCCGCAATCCGTCAACTCTCCTCCCTCCAGCAAGCCGAAATCGCCGCCCTTTCCTCCCGCCTCGCTCGGCAGCGCGCCGTCGACCTCGCCAAAGCCGACAAGGCGCGCGAACGGGAGCAAGAACGTCGACGCGAGAAAGGCAAAGCTCGCGCCCCCATCGCCTCCCCTTCCACCACCTCCCCTCCCTCCTCCTCTCTCGGCTCCTCTCCGGGAAAGACCAAGTCGACTCGCCGCGCACCGCCTCCAATCGCTGCGCCGCCAGCAACGGGCTTCGCAGCGCTCAGGACCTCGCTATCAACCTACCTCGCTCGGCCGGCTCCCTCCTCCACCGTCGTGCCTGCGAAGGGAAACTCGCTTCTCACGTACCTCCGACGGCAGTACGCGACGGACCCAATTCGGCTCCTCAGTGTCGTATGCGGGTTGTTCGCGCTCTCGACGTGGTTAAGGCGCGTTGTGGAGGCTAGGAGGGTGAGAGGAGGGAAGGGGGTGAAGGAGATGATGGCGGTTGTGATGGGGAGGATTGGGGAGACGGTGCGGATGGGGACTAGGGTTACGAGCTTGTAAATATTCTGTTTCGACATGTTTGGAGGGAGGGATGGGCGCTTGCTGGACCCTGTCTGCGTTTCTTAGCTTCAAGCTGTGTCGTAGCTCTTTCTCGGGAAGGAAGGGGACTAGCGAGCCAGCCGAGAAGAGCGAGCCTTTGAGATAGGATTGCGATCGTCGTGTGCTTTCTCGAACTGAGTCTGCCATCTTACGCTTTGCGCGAAAAGTCTCGTGATGGCGTAATCCAGACGAGCAAGGACGAACCAGCGAAAGCGAAAGCGCTCAGCCTGCATTCCGCACTCCACATTCCTCACTGACTCGCTCCTTCCTTCGTGCTGATCAAGTCTGTTCGCCTGCCCCGTTCTGAAAACGCGCACTCGCAGTTACTTGTTCACTCTAACGCGGTCTGCAACGCCCAATCTATATATTCCTCATCAACGCGCCTTCGCTCGCCCGCGACCTCTCATTCTACCCATCCGAGATTTCCCTGCAGTCGAGAGCTCTGGCGTCGGAGTCCCTATTCTTTCCTCTCCTCCGGGTAACTCAACATCCCGCCGAGGCTCTTTAGGAATCTGGTGCAAAAGAAGAGCATGAGCTTGCGGACAGCGGGTGAGCGAGACCCCAACTCACGTTCTCCTCGAACCAGTTGGCGACGTCTTGCATCTCATCATCAGACCACCAGTGAGCGAGTCCTTCGTACGCTTTGAAGACGAGGTGGCGTAGGGAGAAGTCGTTGCGGAGGATGTTGACGCCTTCGCTTGCGTGCGCGAGGGTGAGGTACGGGTCTTCCCTCCCATCTGAGATCTGGCACGTTACGAAACGACAAAAAAAGTAGGAAGAGGGCGACTTACGTCCCCAGAATATTGGAGTGTCGCGATCAGCGCACGCACCGATCTGCGAAGGACGAATGAGCGCGAGCACCTCGCTCTGTCCATCCCGCTGCAAAACTCACAACTTGCGAAGCGTTCAGTAAAGGCAGATAGCCCGAGAGTACAATCGCTCCTTCGAGCTGCTCCTTTGCAGTCAAAGCCAGCAGAAGCGACATCACAGCTCCTGCTCAGCCCCGTCAGCATTCCGCAACCTCGCTTCGCCACCCAAACTCACCTTGCGAGAATCCCGCAACTACAATCCTCGGCTCCTTCCCCTTCCTCTCCATCGCCGCGCGCTCCTCTTTAATAAGCTCGTTGGTTTCCCGCTGGCTCTCGAGCATCCCGTCCACGTCCTCGTCGAACGATAGATCCTTGAACGTGACGATATCGTACCATCCCGCCATCCACGCGTTCCCTCGCATAGTGATCTTCATATTACGCGCTTGAGGCGACACCCTATTACCCGCATCAGCTCCGTCTCTCCTCGTCATCTTCGCAGCAGAACTCACCAGCGAACATAGGGAAAGCGCTCGGCAAGCCAGTTGACAAACGGAAGCTGGTGGTACGTGTCTCCTAGACCGTGCAGGAGGATCGCAGTGACGGTGTGCTCCGCTTCCAGTGCTGCCTCCCTCACGACCGTGCCGAATGGGTCCAGCTTGAATTGCGCTGGGGCGTGGAAGGCGTCGCGGTATTTGGTCGCTTCCTCAAGGAACGACGCGTCGGTTGGGAGAGTCGAAGATGGTGGGGGAGTGGAAGTTGTAACGGAAGTCGCGAGGAGGACGAGGAGGGCGAGGGCGAAGGCGAGAGCGAAGGCGAAGGCGAAAACGAAGAGGCGTCGAGGTCGTGCGAAGTGCGGATGGGCGGAGGGCGGAGGCGAAGAGGAGGACAGCAAAGCGACTTCTTCTTCACACCTGTCGTTCTTAATCTCCTTCGAGTACTGGCTGCGTGGAGAACCGCCTAGGGTAATCGGGGGTAGAGCCATCGCTATGGGAGGAATGGGCTCAGGCGCGAGGCGACGCTGCCTGCCAGAGCGATGAGGAGGGGAGAGAGCTTCTTTCCTCCTTTGGCTTAGATCAGGAAGGACGCGAAGGAGAGGAAGACGCGTCGAGCGAGCTTACTCAGGCGAGCTAGCGACCCCGTTGTTTACATACAAGGTTCTCAAGTGATTGCTCGCTGAGAAAGATGTTCGCGAAGATGTTTGGCTGCTCTGTCTCCTCTACACTGAGCGTACAGCACCCTCCAGCACCTGAGGGGCGAGCAGGGACCTCCGCACAAGACCTGAAGCTTTGGGCAAACGAGGAGGGCCGGCATCGAGCCGTTTGGAGGTCCGTCGTGCAGACGGCGCAAGTCCCCCTTTGCCTTCCACGGTCCACTGCAATGACTGGAGCTGCAAGCGCCACTCTCTTGCGCGCTATCCGTACCGGTCTATGCGGATCTACTCGCTACGGCAGCTCGAGGCCGCCTTTGCATTTGCGTCCTCGACTCGAAGCGCGGCGCTTCCTCCCAGCTCCCGCCCACCTTCTCGCCTCGGGAACGCACGCGCAGGCTTCTACCGATAGTATCGTCAGTTATCATCCAAGCTTGCTGTCCGCCTGCTCACCCCCCCGCTGCAGTTCCAAGGCTCAGCGACCGATCCCACCGCTTTGGACGACTGGCTCGCCGCCCACAAGCCTTCCGCCAACGCTCAGCCTGGTTGGTACAGGTGAGCTGATCTCGGTGCTCTCGAGGTAGGCTGAGCTGAGTGTGGGAGGGCAGGGTGATTGTTCCGACGAAGGAAAGCGGGGTGGGCGATTCGATGCGTGTTAGGTTGGAGGGAGCCGGGCTGGTCGAGAAGCTTGTGAGGGAGTGTTCGAGGATCAAGGTGAGCTTCGTGACGGGGCAAAGGGGGCTTTGGGGAAGTGACGGCGGGCTGGAGCTGGCAGAGCTGACGGTTGCGGGACGCAGGCCGAAGCTCCTGTGTACCCCAGCAAGAGCAAGGGGATTAAGAGTCAGAAGGAGTGTACGGGCTTCGCTGTCCATAACGAACGCTGAGCTGAGAAAGTATACGCAGTGAGGGAGCTCCAGTACGCCAAGTTCAACGCCGACGTGAGGGAGCTCACGCAGGAGACGGGAGTTACCGCTGGGAAGTGGATGCTGCTGTACCCCAAGGTGGGAGATATTCCTTGAGAGCGGAGAGTGCGAGGGGGCAGCAAGTGTACGCAGCTGATTTCGACGTCGTTCCGCAGGAACTCGTCGACGCCAACTGGGAGAAGGTCGCGAGAGCTCTCGCCTCGGAGAATGGGGCGCTTGCGAAGGACGAAACTCCCTGTGCTGTTGCGAAGGTTTCTTCGACGGAAGGCCCTCGAGGTCAATACCTGATCTGGTGCGTGATTCCCCTTCGGCGAAAGAGATTCGCACGGAGCTGATCTCAGTCCCTTTCGCAGTGTATATTGCGACGACTCGTGGAACAAGGAGAAGGTTGGGAAGCTGCTCAGGGTGCTGGTTGAGGATATTGGGCTTGTTCCAGGGAACTACAAGGTACGTGCGAGGTGGAGCGAGCGATATTATGGAGTCTCGCTGACTTCGCTGAGCCCTGCAGACGGACGTGAACGTAGGCTCTCACTATCTTTCTCACCAGCTAGTGCTTAGCGCTTACCCTTACTCTACCAGACCCATCTCGGGATCGGTACAGACCACGTTTCCAAGATCAAGTCGAGCCTATGGTCGAAGAACGGTCCGTCTCGTCCCCAGCCCTCGCACAACCTTGCTGATTTCTCTATCTATCGGCATGCAGACTTCATGACGAAATGCGAGATCACTGCTGCGAGGTCGAAGGCGAAGGAAGCGGAGCGCGAGATGCTGGTCAGTGCGAAGGAGCTGCCTGCCGAAGGAGGAATCGGGCCTCTCTCCGACCCGCACGACGCGAAACCTGGGACCGAGGGAAACTAGGAGTAGGGGAATGTGCTTGCGAGGTGTTGGAATGGACGGGAGCTTGTTGTGTCGCTGGGAAAGAGAGAACGCGGCTTCGGTTTCCGCGAGCGAGAGTTGTTGAGCCAGCGTGGCGAAGCGAGATCTTCCAAGCTGAGTGGACGACAGTATAGAGTACCAGACATCTCTGAGCTGGTGAACAGTACTCCACTCAGAGGAACGCGCTGCCAGCGCCATCGAACTCGCGTCTTGCCGGCTCTCGCGACGCGGACAGCTCTTTGACTTTCTCCGCTCACCCTCTCGTACTGCATACTCAACCATGGCCTCACTCATCACTGTAAGTCCTCATCTCTGCCCTGCTTGCCGGAGCTCACCTCCACTGCCTCCTCTCCCGGACCCCAGTTCGAAGGCCCCGCCTCAACTCCCACCGCCCTCTCCGACTTCCTCTCCGCCCACAGGCCCTCCGCCAACATCCCCAGCGAGGACAGCTGGTTCTGGTGAGCTTACGACCGTACCCACTCACGCGGGCAGCCGAGCTGAGCAACGGTCGTGCAGGGTCTGCGTCCCAACGAAGGAGAAGGGAGGTTACGACGCTGCTGCGAGGGAGACGTTCGAGGAGGAGGGAGCGAAGCTGGTGAATGAGCTTGAGAGCGAGTGCGAGAGGATCAAGGTGAGTTGGGAGGGGAGCGAGAGGGTTGGAGGGAGCTGATGCGGGGGACGCAGAATGAGGCGCCTGTTCGGGGGAATAAGAGCAAGGGAACGAAGAGCCAGAGAGAGTGTACGTATGCAGTAGGTGGTGTGGGCGTGTGTGAGTGCTGAGCTGGGACGACGCAGTGAGGGAGCTCGAGCACGTCAAGTTCAACAGCGCCGTCGAGGAGCTCGCAAAGCGTACGGGAGTTCTCAGCGGAAAGTGGCTCTACTACTACCCAGAGGTGCGCTTGCTCGCAATGGAGGAGAATACTAAGGCGCGCCGGCTTGAGGCTGACTCTGGGTCCGCTCCTAGGAACTCATCGACGCCAATTAGGAGAAGATCGCACAAGCTCTGGGAACGAAGGACGGCGCGCTCGCGCAAGAGGATGTTCCCTGCTCCGTTGCGAAGGTGGCGTCGACGTCGGAAGGCACTTACTTGATCTCGTACGCGAATCTCGCTCTGAGCCAGGACAACGGAGCTGACCCTCCTTGCACAGCGTGGACTGCGACGATTCCTGGGACAGGAAGAAGGTCGGTAAGCTGCTTAACGTGCTCATCAAGGAACTTAGCATGGTACCAGTCGCTTACAAGGTGAGATTTTGGTTTTTGAGTCATTGCGACGTGCGGGTTTCGACGTTTGCTGATTTGCCGGCTTCTGCAGACAGATGCGAACGTACGTTTGCTTTCCTTCTTCCTAACTCGCTGCTGATCATGTCCGCAGACCATCCTCGGCATCGGCTCGAAGCACGAATCGCAGATCCGCTCAAGCCTTTGGTCCAAGAACGGTTCGTCTGTGCCAATTCACGCTCGAGCTAAGCTCGCTGACCTCGCCCCTCCGTCTTTCAGACTTCTTGACGAAAGAGCAGATTAGCGAGATGATCGAGTCCAAGTCCCAGGCGAAGGAAGTCAAGCGCAAGACGTTCGCCGAGGAGGAGGCCGACGGAGGTTTTGAGCCACTCTCCGACTCCAACGACGACAAGCCGAAGAAGAAGAAGGGGAAGAAGGATTAGGGAGGACGATACTTGTTGTAGGCGGGAGATCAACAGAGTGCAAGCAGGCTTCTTTCGTTTAAAGTGACGCCCCCCGACTCTCTCGCTCCCCGCCCCTCTCGCTCAACAATTCACAAAATCAAGTTCCAGCTCAGTCGCAATAGATTCTTCGTCCCCACGTTCAAGCCCTCATCGGCGTGTGCTCCGTTCCACGCGACTCGGCCCAGGGCTTCTTGTTCGCGATCCGCTGGTTGGCGATACGGCGTTTGAACCAACTGCCCGCCGTCTCGCCCTTCGGCAGAGCCTTCATCGCTTCGTTCTCCTCGGCAGCAGCCTTGATCTTGGGCGAGAGTTCGCTGAGAGGGCGGAGAGGAGTGTCGAAGCCTGGGCGGATGAAGTCTGCGACGGTCAAGCGTTAGGAATGTGCGTAGGAAAGAGCGAGGACGGGACGCACAGACGAGGGACCAGCGAGTGAAGAGGTTCTGGTCGCCGGGAGGGGGGACGACGCGGTGGATGTTGGAGCGGAAGATTCCGCCGGAGAAGATGGAGAGAGTGTCGCCGACGTTGCACTGCGAAGGGAAGGTTCGTCAGATTCTGAAGTCGGCGAGAAGATTGCTAGGGACCCACGACGGCGTGGCCAGGGATAGGACGAATCCACTGCCATTCGGTAGTGCCTGGAGGCAAGACCTGGAGTCCTCCAGTTCCACGACCATGGAGAAGAGAAACTGTACCGACTCGTCAGCACGCGATGAGGGAGAAAAAGGAGAAACGAAGCTCACAGCTTCCGAAATCGGTGTGAGCGCTGCGAAGGAGCCAATGTCAGCAAACAGCAGCCGAGCTTGGGGAGAAATGGAGCGCACCCAATCGCAGCTGCGGGCTTGCCGTCCTCGCCAGTCCCCTCGGCGAGGTAGCCTTGAGCTCCAGCAGCGGGCTTGAAGATGGTGCGAGCCTCGGAGCCGGAAAGGTCCTTCTCGAGGTGGCGAGCAGCAAAGGTACCGACGGGGAGGTCGAGAGACGCCTCGAGCGCGTTCATGAGCGTCTGGAGGACGTTGTCCGAAGTCTGGACGAAGTTGGTGATGGTAGGCATCTGGGAAGAGAGTTTAGCGAAGGAATTGGCACACAGGAAGCGCAGTACTGACTCGCTCGACGCAAGTGCGAGGGTAGGTCCTTTGGCGAGCAACAGGGAAAGCGAGAGCGTCGTCCTTTGCGATGTTGATAAACTGAATCGTGTCCTTGTTGCCCTTGTCGTCGACGTTGTTCACACCGGCACTTTGAACGCGAATAGGAGGGTAAGTGTGGGGTCCCGCAAAGAGTGCGAAGGAGACGCACCTCTTGTAGCCAGCGCTCATGCCGCTATCACCTTGCTCAAACTCCATGAGCTCCGCCTCAGGAAGCGCAAACGTCGCCTCTCCTGCTCGCAAAGATCAGTAAAAGCCCTCGCTCGGATGCCTTTGAGCTGAATTACCCATCTCAAACATCGGCTCAGGCTCGATACCGTGGTTCTTGAGGTCTGCGACGCGGAGGATGTGATGCGAAGATTGAAGGAGAACGAAGGAATAGATGAGCAGGTTAGAATTAAGTAGGGGGAGGGAGGGAAAGTAGGGGGAGGGAGGGAAGGAGAGAGGAAGAGAGAGTCAGCTGGTTCCCTTGCGTTCCCAGACGACAGCTGCCGGCACAAGGGCGCTTACAGAAGAACCCGATGGTAGAGCAGGCCTTGTAGAGCGTCTCGATCTCAGGTGCGTCCCCAGCCTGAACCTTGAGGAAGTCGACGACGAGGAGAGGGTGAGAGGGAGTGTCGTCGGGGAAGGGGGCGCGAGGCCAGCTGGTCTTGGGTACAGCGGCGGCGGTCATTGTTGAGGTGTTGGGTTTTTGGAAGGTGGTGTTGGAGGTATGGAGGAGGAGCAAGAGAGGAACTTTGAAGTCCGAAGCGCCCCCAAAGATGGGGCCCAACACCGCGGCCTAGGTTCAGGCGAGTTGCGTGACTATTCTCCTTCGTGCCGACAGCAAAGGAAAATGGACCAACGAATGGAAGACTACCGAAGAGCAGGGCTGCTGATGCGAGGAGGGACACGAGAGGACGACGACAACGAAGCGAACGAAAATGAACAAAAATTGCTGCTCCGACGACCAAGGTTCCAACTAACTACCAGCTGCTCTATATCCCCCCTGCAAGCCTTCTCTGAAAATACAATCCCTACAGCCCACCAAAGACCTCGAGCTTCTCCTGCGTGGCAAGCGTCAGCAACGTTAAAAGAAGCGAAAAGCGAAAGCGAGACGCACCGGCTCTCCATCCTTGCCCAAGCTCAACTCGACGCGCTGTCCATGCCTCGGCGCCAGAACCCTCTTGACGGGGTTAGGCAGCGTCTGCTTCCCATGCGTGACCGATACGTTGCTGAGGAACGCCTGAAGCCAACCGAGCTTGGGGCCCGCGAGGGTGTCGAGCCACTCGCCCGTCGGGGGGAGGACGCCGTTGATGGTGTAGATGTGCTTGGATCCCGTGTCGGTCGATTCGACCGAGTGCGCAATGTGGGAGCGCGCGAGGAGGGTAGGGTCGATAGGTGCGGGAGAGGGGGCGAGGTAGTCGATGGTGGGGATCGTCGACGAGTCGCCGTTGTAGTACTCCTGGAGAAGCTTGGTGGCGAGCGAGGACTCGATGCCGCGGAGGAGCTCCCCGATGGGCTGCTTCGTCGTCGTGCAGTACTTGACGGCGACGGGACCTTGGAGGATGCAGACTCGCTGAGGGTCCTGGTCGAAGACGGCCTCGATGTCGTCCGCTTGCCAGAGAGAGTCCTGAGTAGCGAGTGAGCGTCAGCAATCGCTCTCCACGCCGCAGAACGAAACGAACCTTCTTGAACCAGATCGAGAACGAAGCGTCGAGGACGGGGATGAAGGGAACGGGCTGCGAGGGAAAGGCCAGTCAGCGACGAAATCAAACGACGAAAGCTCGGAAAACGCACCTTCTGACCAGGGCGCTGAGTGATAGCGAGGAAGTAGGCGACGTCCGCCGACGCAAGGACGCAAGGACCTGAGCAGCGGGGTACTGCTCCAAGAACTTCTTGAGGAACGCCGCGGGGTCGTTGAGCTCCGAGTACGACTGAAGGGCCGAGATCTTGACCGTTCCGGCGTTGACGTTCGAGAGACGCTCTTCGACGCGACGGACCCAGTCGCCGACGAGGTTGCGGAGAGAGGGGTCGATCCAGCGCTTTTCGTGCGCGACGTACATGAGTCGAACGAGGCGGGCGTTGACCTCCGAGTAGGTCATGTCGGCGAGGTCGCAGGTCGAGCCGTCAGTCTTGGCGGGGAACTGTTCGCGGCGAGCGTAAGTTCGTAAGCTCGTGGCAAAGGAACGAAGGAAAGGACGCACCCAAGGCTTCTGGAAATCGGCGTTAAGGCGGTCGATAACGTACTGCTTGTGACTAGCGAGCCACGCCGCCTGCTTCTCGCGAGGCAGCGCAAAGACGGTCCTGCGAAAACCACCATCAGTCCCTGCTTAACGAACGAAGGAAGCGAAGAAACTCACTTGTCGAACTCTCCCCAAAGCTTGACTCCGCGAGTAGCGACTTTGTGGATAGGCTCTCCGAGCTCAGACGTAACGGTCATGATACCTCCGACGGGCTTGTCGTACGTCTGCTCCCTGCGCTCACCCCACCATCAGCTCGGCCCATCGCGAAAGGAAGAAAAGGAACGCACCACTTGTCGTCGTCAACACCTTGGGCATCGACGATAAGCTGCTTGACCGACTCGCTCGTATGCGCCTCAAGCGCGACCATGACCCTCGAAGCAAAGAGGAACCCATCGAACGGCATCCTCTGAACTCCATAAAGCTTCTCGCTCCACTCTCCCGAGAGGTAAGGGTACGTATCGTCGGCACCTCCGAATCCGGAACCGCCGACGAGGACGATGTTGGAGTGAGCGCGGATAGAGGCGTACGTCGAGAGGATTGGGGCGTGGAAATCTTCGCAGCTGTGGTGGCCTCCTGCGCGACCGCCGGTCCATTGGAGGATGATGGGGTAGTCAGGGTTGGACGAGGCGATGTTGATGACTTGACGTATACCGTCGACCGATCCTGTGTGAGCGCCAAGTTAGCTTTCGAGGAATGGGGGAGGGGAAAGGAGAGGACGAACCAGGCTTGAACGAAACGTGCTTGATGCCAGCGTCGCGGAGGCCGTCGATGATCTCCTTGGCCTTCTCGGTCGAAGGAATTCCAGCAGCGACGCAGAGACCCTCGATAGGAAGTCCCTCCTTCTTCATCTCCTGCCAAAGCGGGAGCTGGAAAGTCCTACCCTCATCCACGACATTAGCTCCGCACCACCATCGAACGCAAAGAGGACGCACCACTGCCTCTGGTTGATGTAGAGCGAGTTGAGAGTGATGCCGATTCCGGGCATGTTGACCTCCGTCTGGATCTCGTCGACCTTGCTACGAAGCGCCTTGGCGTTGTAGTGACCTCCTCCAGCGAGCTCGACGTGGAAACCGGCCTTGAGGATAGCCGAGACGAATCCAGCTTGAACGGTGCAAGGAGTCCTATCGACGCGGCATCAGTACCGTTCGCTCGAACAAACGCAGGAGGAAAGAACGTACATTCCAGCGACCATGAGAGGAGGCTTGGAGAGGAGGCGAGAGAAGGGCGTATCGATGTGGACCTTGCCATCGCTGGTCTTGACGAGACGAGGTCGGAACTTCTCCGTCCACCTAACGTCGCGAAGGACGGTCGGTCCCCAAGCCTCCTTGCCGGATCCAGCTCCCTCTCCACGGTTCCCAATCATGACGGTGCGAATTCCCCTGCCCTCCCAGTTCCTCACGCACAGACTTCCGATTCCGCTCGCTCCTCCGGTCCCAAAGTCGATAGCGTGGGTAGCGGTAGCGGGGAAGTCGGTAGCCTTGGAGCCCCAGAAGATGGGCGACTCGAGGACCATGCGGTAGAGGGAGACGAGGAAGGACGCCTCGGTGGAGGAACGGATGTCGGAACCGTCTTCGGTGTTGTAGACGGCGAAGGCGAGGTCGGAGGGGGACCAGTGCGCGCTGTCGGTGGAGGAAGTGGCGGCGAGCGCGAGGTCGGTCGCGCCGGCGAGGAGGTGCGAGTGGTAAGGGACGCCGATGGGGAGGAAGCGCATGGAGAAGACGGGGAGGCGCTTCGAGTGAGGGATCTGCGAGGAGTACGAAGGGTTAGTGCTGCTCTGCGAGAGGGAAGAAGGAAGGAGCGCACCTTGGACTGATCCTTGCCAGCGGGAGCACGACCCTTGCGAAGACCGTCGGCGAGTCCAACGAGGTCGCGAGGAGATCCAGTGACGACGAACGCCTTGCTGCCGTTGTGGAGGCTGACCGAGACGCTCGAGTCGCGTCCCTGAGCGACAACGTGTCCATTGACCTCCTTGATCTTCTTCTCGAGCGCAACGAGGTCGAGACCGGTGACGGCGAGCATGGGGGAGGGAACGCCTTCGCCGTTCTCGATCGACGAGGCGGTGAGGGCGGGAGGGATGGCGAGGGTGGGGAAGGCGGTCGAGCCCTGGAGACCGATCTGGAAGAGGACGGTGAGGCCGTGGAGCGCGTGCTCGTAGAACGGCTCCCAAGCATCCGCGACGCCCGTCTGTTGAGGAGGGTAGGAGCGGGCGATGACGGCGGCGGAGACGACTCCCTGCGAGTGACCCGTAGCTCCCTTGAACTTGGCGCCGAGCTCGTGGGGGCCGAGGTTGGAGCCCTTGCCGAAGACGACGTACTGGGCGAGTTGGGTGAGGCCGATAAGGGGGAGCGACACGGCGCAGAGATTCGAGATAGGGAGTGGAGGGGCTGGTGGAGGGCTGCTGGAGCCAGGAGAGGGCTTCGAAGGAGTGGGGGTAAAGGAGAGTGGCCGACTCGGCAGCGGCGAGTTTGGAAAGGTGGGAGGAGGCGAGGGCGAGGAAGGTCGTAAGGAGAGGCGAGTAAAGGTCGAAGAGGGACTGCGCGGGGGTTGGGGACGGAAAGGGTCAGCGCGGGCGCGGGGAAGGTTGGGGTAACGACCAAGCGGAGGTGAGGAACGCACCTGGAGCTCGTCAAAGTAGACCTCGTTCATTCCCTGTCCTCCAAAGAGCGCGTACAGCTCCGAGGAACCCGCACTGGCCTCCTGAAGGAGAGCGCTTTGCTCCGAGGTGGGGAGCGACTTGGTGAGTCCGGCAAACTCCAACTTGGTCCTCGCGGCAAAGTAGCTCGAGACGATGAGAGACCTGATGGGAGCGGGGAAGGAGGCGGCGAGGGAGTGGACGTCGGTCGTGGCGAGGAAGTGGGAGGAGAAGTGGGCGAAGGTCGCTAGGAGGACGGCGGCGGTGGCGGAGGAGGTGCTGGAGGGGAAGGAGAGGAGTCCAGCTACGTGGGCGAGGAAGTAGGAGGAAAGGACGAGCTCCTTCTCGTAGGCATCCTCGGCAGCTTGACTGGGGTTGTCCTCATCCGCCTCGACGAGGTCGAACCCGATGAGGTGACCGTCCTTGTCCTGAGCGTGAATCCAATCGTGGAAGGTATCCCTTGCGACCTCTGCTGCGATCCACTCCTGCTGAGTTGAAGGAACGTTGACCGAGATGCGAGTTTGAGTGGTGGGGTGTAGGAGGACTAGCGGCCTCGAGGTAGCTGTGTGAGCTGAGGGAGTTGTAGTCCCAGATACTCTGCTCCATCCATTAGATGTTGACATCTTAGTTTGGCAGAGGAGAAGGAGTAAAGGAGAGAGAGAGAGAAGAAGAGAGAGAATCCCCCAAGGGAGAGAGAGTGAATCCCCCAACGTAATTCTAACTTAGCGAGGTCCGAGCTCAATCTTCTCCATTTCTCGCTCTCCTTTTTCATCGTTTATCTCCCTCTTCTCATCTCATTTCCTCGTTGTAGTGACACCTACAGAAAGGTACACAACACCATCTCATACCCAGTCAAGCGATCTCGTAAAACGAACCAGAATTGAGAACTCACTCACTCCAACTCTCCGTTCCTTTCCGGAGCGAGGCGGGCGAGAGCGCCGTCCCAACCTCCGTTCTCAACTCTTGGGTTTACAAGTTTAGCAGCCTTTGTTCAACGGAGCGGTGACTGCCCTGTCAACGCTCAGTCCTCCTCCTCCTGGATTCCTAGTCGGCCCTACTCAAGTACCCCATCGAAAAGGGTCCTCCGTCGGCGTACACCAGATCGTTCCTCTCGTGCTATAGAACCTGTTGCAGCGCTACTCCTGCAATCTCTTTCAAGTAATGAACGCGCTTCTGTCCCTGAGCTTTCGGGAGCGAGACTTCCATCCCTGCGGGGCCGCCAAGTAGGAGAGCTCGAGCGAGATTTGAGCAGCGAAGAGATGCGGGTGTACTCGAGCTGAGATTAATGAGAGGCTTGTTACAGCGCCGTACACGCAGGTGAGCCAGCCTCGCGCCTCGTAGCCGAGTGTAGGCGCTGTTCGAGAGCGAACGGCGCGGGGTGTCGTCGCGGTGTCTTCCCGCGCGCGGACACTGAGCAGGGCGGGTCAAGGGAGCGCAGAGAAAGCTTTTAAACAAGATTCGCTGCGCTGTAATCCTCGAGCAGTGCTGAGCAGAGAGCAGGTGTCGGGTCCGAGAGGTAGAATCGAGAGGGAGAGCAGCGAGGTCGCATAGATCTGGGGAGCAGCCTAAGCTCGCTGGAATGCGCAGGGATCAGGCTAAAGAACGCAGAACTAAGCCCTGTGAGAACCGCTGAACGAACGAGGGAGGAAGTAGAAGAGCACTCGCCGATTCTCCTTCTGCCTCCTCCCAACCCCCAACATGCGACTCCCCCTCACCCGCACCCTCCGCCTCACCCGCCCCCTCTCCACCGTCCCTAGCGCAACCTACACGCCCCCCCTCCGCGCCGGTCTCCTCCCAGCATACGACCAAGCTCTCCTCTTCCTCTCTTCCGACAAGTCGGCGAAACTTGAGCGGCTCGCGAGGCTGGAGAAGGAGGGGGAGGGGAGGGAGGTACTGGAGAAGGCCGAGGTGGAGGCCTGGGTTAATGATCCGGAGACGAGGTGGAGAGCTGAGAGGGGATTGGGTGAGTTGGGTGTGGTTGGGAGGGGACTGGGACGCGCGTTGGGGCTGGGGGTTAGGTGGCAGGGCTGTTGGGTGGGCAAAGGGGGTGGGGGAGCTTCTACCAGTGAAGGAGGAGCCTCGTGGGAGGAGGGGAGGGCAGCTGCTCGAGGCGCGAGAAGAGCTGCTCTCCTCTGCTCCTCAGGCTCTTTCAGGAGGAACGACAAGCTCCTGAAGGTTTTTATGGAACATCTGAACTGAACAGGCTGACGAGGAACTGCTCCAGCTCACTCCCATCTCCGGAATCAACGAGCTAACCTCTTCCTCCGAACAGGCGACATGTTCAAGCCGATCTACCGACACCTCGCCGAGCGAGCATGGCGCAAGGACGGCACTCTCGCGATCCTAGTACGCTCCTCTGCCGCACTGGAACATATGACCCCGCTAACGCCCACTCCGTCCCTAGATGCAGCGCGTCTTGCAGATGTCGGTCACGCCCGATCTCCTCCCCTCCATTTCGCCCGAAGCCGACGTCTCTGTTCGTGTGGGAGGCGAGAATGTCGTTCCTGGAGTCTTCCTCTCGCCGGCACAGGTGCGTTGTACGGGAAGCCAGCGGAAGAGTTGCGAGCTGATTTGGTCTTTTCGCAGACGCGAGAAGGCGTCGAGGTCTCGGCGCAGGTGTTCCATGCTGATGAGCGGCTTTACACTCTTCTTCTCGTGGATCCTGGTGCGCGCCAGTTCGTCCTACTGCCCCGCTCCATTCGCTGACAGTCTCCCGCAGATGTTCCCGACACGAGGAGACCCGCAGTTTCACGACTTTCGCCCACTGGCTCATGTACGTCCCTTCCTCCCCTCCTTGCTCCACAGCTAACGCCCCATCGCAGCCCCAACATCCCCCTCTCCTCAACCCTCTCCACCATCTCCGCCCCCGCCGTCCTCCCCTTCATCCCTCCCCACCCCCAATCCGGCACGCCCTACCACCGCTACACTCTCCTCCTCCTCTCCCAGTCCTCCCCTCTTCAGCTCGTCCCCGAAGCGATCGAGCGACACGGGATTGACGTGCGTGCGTTCGTGAGGGAGCATGAGCTTGAGGCGAAGGGTGTTCACTTTTGGAGGGAGAAGTGGGATAGGACGGTGGGGGAGATTTATACCGAGGTGTTGGGGGAGAAGGAACCGAGGTTTGGGAGGGAGAAGGCGAGGGATCCGTACAAGATGGAGAGGGACCCTAAGTATACGTTGGAATGAGCGGGTTCGGGAGCTTGAATCGTGTTGGAGCTTGCTGGGTTGGCTACGAAGCTACAAGAGAGCAGTGCGTGTTGCTGGTAGCTGCTCCGCACGTCTGGGACGAGAGACAGCGCGTGCAAGCCAGAGCGCGATCTCGATTCGCTCCGTCTAGCAACACTTCTCCCTCCCACCCTCACCCTCTCAGCTTCCCCCTCGCCCCTCCCACCCTTAGCCGTAGCCCAACCTGTCCTCCACCGCCCTCCGCCTCCGCGCCCGCCGCGTCTACAAAGAGGTACCTCCCTATCTCCCCTTACTCTCTCTCACTAACCGCCTCTCACAGCTCCACTACCTCGCGCGCAACTACCCCGATCCGACCTACCCCATCCACCAACGACTCCACTCGTGCTTCCTGGCGCACGTAGGCGCCGACGACGAGAAGGTCGAGGCGGGGATCGCGAAGGCTGAGTTCATCAAGAAGGAGTTCGAGGCGCTGTACTTTTTGAAAAAGTATCGGGCGATGAAGGGGAGGTATTATGATTAGGAGGGAGTTCGGTGAGTGGTGCAGAGCGAGGGCGGGGAGTGAAGCTGACGGCTCGGTGTGCAGCTGCCGACCATAGGGGAGCGGCCGACTGGGGCGGAGGGAGCTTCGAGCGCATTCCCTGCCTGCGCACCGCGGAGAACTGCGCGGGCGAACGAGCTGGTCGTGTCCTGGAAGCAGGTCCGAAGGGGGTTGGGGCAGCATCGGAGCTGGGCCGGCCTTCTCTCCGCACGAGGATCGGTACCACTGTAGCTCAGACGAAATCGAGCTACAAATGGGCCTGCGGAATCTGTGCTGGATCTGCTTGCGCTGGCTCTAGTACATCTACTTCCCTTCGCCAGGTTGATCGCTGCTTGACCATCCTCGAGCCCAACTTCCCCGCTCTTAACTCGTCCAGCACGGTGCGACTGCACTGGCCTCTTTGCTGTGAAGGTATTGTATTGTACCTTCGTGGACGCAGACCTCCGAGAGGCTGAAATCCAGGCTCAATACCGTCCTCGTCGGTCTCTCCTCGTTTTTCGCGTCCCCCTCGACTCGCTTCTGAACGAGAGAACCCGTGCCGTATCTCAGCACAGCGTGCATCGTAGGCTACACTGCTTAAAGCCCTGTCAACGCAAGAACAACGATTCGAGACGCGGGCGGTCGAGCTTTCGCCTGGGAGCAGACGAGGCACTTCAAGGGGTCGGAATTCTGCGTGCTATTTGCGTTTTTTTGAGTGGACGCATTTGAACTGTGACCTTCGCAAGCTCGTGCAGGAGGATTCCGCTGCAGGAGGGGAAGGAGCTCGCTTGGGGCCGCTACTGTTCTTCTCCCGCCACACCGCTCATCTCCTCGTCGGAAGAATGCGCTGCTCGACTCTGTCTGCCGCTCTGCTCGCCACCCTCTCAGCATCGTCGGCCCTCGCACAGGTGTACTCCGCCACTTACACGTTCGGAGGGAGCCTGCCTGACCAGACCGAGGCGGGCCAGAGTGGAACGAACCGATGCGGCACCGTCGATTCTCAGACCTGTGAGTCCTCTTGAATGGATACGTACAGGGAGCTGACTTCTATGCCTTGCTAGCCATGTGCCAGACTGCGTGAGCCTCGTTCCGTTCGCGCCAGTGTTCGCTCGCTAACGCCGTTTCTCCTCAGGCACGTCAACTCGCTCAACGACTTCTGCAGTGCGTGGTTCTCTCTCGGAGCGGTCGTTGGAACCCAGCTAATCCTGCCTTCTCCGCGTCTCCAGTCTGGAGTCTGGGTGAGCCGAACTCGGTCATCGGCAATACGGAAAGGGTGATGGTCACCTGGTGCTTAAACACTGGACACGGAGCGCGATTGAGTGAGTCTTCCCCTGGCGGAGATGAGCTGGAGAACGAGGCGAAGGAGCTGGCGCTAATGTCTCCGTCGTCGTGGCAGTTCCGGAAGGAGCCATCACGGGAGCTCACTACCTCGAAACGCCCCACTACACTCAGATCACCGGCGTCGGAGACTTTACTACGATGAATGTGCAGGAGGGAGACCAGGTCCGTCGTCGACTTTTGGATTTCTCGCTGACCGAGTTTGCTGACCACGGGTTCGCAGGGCGGAGAGCTCGACCCTCACGGCCAGGACGGGAACGGAAATCCGATTGGAGGACTCGTCTTTGTACGTCGTCGTGCTTTCTCTCCTGGCGACGGAACTGACGATCTCGCGCAGGAGAACGGTCGTCAAGTGCACGAATGGCACCAGTTCTTGTCCTACAACCAGTTCTGCATTCGTATCTGCAAGGAAGGACCCGAAGCTCGGCTCTGGTAAGGCAAAGCTCTCCTGCTATCCTCGACGTTCAATGAATGACCGGTCCGCTTCGCAGGTGCCAACACAGTGCGTCGTGAAAGCTTTCGTCTCGGTGGGCCAGGCTGACGTTCCTCTTTCAACAGTCTACGACGTTATGGGATGCGCGTGGGTGGATCCTGGAAGTTATGGCGAGGGATTCGACTCGTGCGAAGGAGAGGGGTGCGTCTTCGCTCCTGCTCGAACGCTCGTCGTCGCCGCTGACTTCCTCTCCTTCCTCCACTCCTTCTTACATTCCTCGCTCCCATCTCCGTCAACTTCACCCCCTCAGCACACCTCAACCCCCAGGCATCAACGGCGCCGTCACCTGGCAACAAGGCGAGCCGGGCACTCCTGCTCCGCACCCCGCTGGCGCCAGCTCAAGTTGCCGCGCACTCCAGTCGCTCGGAACGCGGTAAGTTCTGCGCTTCGAGCAACACCCAATCTCACAACCTCACATCGCGCTGAAATCTTCGATCGCAGCAGAACCACAACCACCGTCGCTACCACCTCCTCGTACGTTTTCGCCTTCCAGTCACCTCCGTCCTTTTTAAAGCTGACGACTCCACTGCCTTCACTCCTTCAGCACCACCGTCGCTCGCGCCACCATCGAGGACACCACCTCGACTCCTCGCTCGACAGGCTCCTTCGTCGCCGCCTCCTCGGCCTCCAACTCGCGCGCGTTGGGCGTTGCATTCGCTTGGGTTTTTGTCGGCGTATTCGTCGTATCGCTCGCAGCTTGGGCTTGAGCTTCGTTGGAAGTGGAGAGTCATCCGCGCGAGGGGCGATTGTTTCGGCGATGTTGTACAGCAATGGAGAGACACTTTGGGTGAAGGAACGTGATGCCGTGGTGTAAGGGTTTCGTGAGGATTTTAGAGACGGAGAGCGAGGTGGAGCTCCTTCGCAAGGTACCGTCGAGAACGGAGTTCCCGCCGTACAAGTCGATTATTTTAACGCGTCCTCGACGAGTTCGCTACGGTTTTGCGTTCGTATTTCAATAATCCTTCGAGCCTTCACCTCTCTGCCGGGAGCAGAGAAGAAAGCAAGGGAAAAAGGAGAATAAACAAACGCGAACACAGGAATAGATTCGGTGCCCTTCGCCCGAAGGAGCTTGCTCCTTTCTCTTCCTCCTCTCCCGCTCCCCCTCACCTTCTTTACCAGTAGCGCCTCGCCCTCCTCCATCCTCCCTCCCCCTCTCCAAGCCGGCCGCCTCAGCCCCTCACGTCCGGTCCACCTCCTTCTCCAACCCTCGCGCGGTTCTTTCAACAACCATGCGCTACTCCTTCGTAGCCGCCGCCGTTCTCGGACTCTCAGCCAATTCCGCTTTGTCTCAGTACAGCGCCTACTACACGCCTTCCAACCTCCCTGACAAGAGCGAGAACGGACAGCTCGGGACGAACCAGTGCGGAACGACTGATTCCCAGTCTTGTGCGCGCCTCTCTGCTTTGAGGTACGTGTGGGAGAAAGCTGACTTGCCTTCGTATTGCTAGCCATGTGCCAGACTGGGTGAGCTTGGCTTCATCTGTGCTCTCGGTGTTTATGACGCACACTGACCCTTCCTTGTCAGCTATGTCAACTCGCTCAACGACTTCTGCCGTGCGTCTTTCTCACTCACCTAGCAGCCGGTAGCTTCCAGCTAATCCTCCCTTCTATGCGTCTCCAGTCTGGGCTCCTCCTGAACCGAACTCGATCGTTGGGAATACCGAACGTATCATGGTTTCGTGGTGCACGTCGCAGGGACATGGAGCGCGGTTGAGTAGGTCGATTCGCTCTGTTGGAGTGAGAAGGGAACGCGGATTCAGCAGGTTCAGACGAGGAGAGAAGGAATAGGCGCTAATTCCTCGCGCCTCCAGTTCCCGAAGGCACGATCACTGGCGCACACTACCTTCGCACGCCCAACTACATCCAGATTACCGGGCGGGGACAGCTCACTGCCCTCAACATCCAAGCGGGAGATCAGGTTCGTCGTCGCTCTTCAAGTCTCGCTGACCGAGTTGCTGATGAGCGTTTCGCAGGGTGGAGAACTCGACCCTCACGGAGCCGACGGTAACGGTAAATAACGCTCTTCTACTTCCCGTTGAGCGAGTCTCTCACTGTGTACTCGCAGGCAACCCCATTGGCGGCCTCGTCTTCGTACGTTGCCAGTCTTGCGAGCTCGAGTTGGGAGCTAACGACCTGCTTGCCAGTCTGGAACGGTTCAGCAGCACGAATGGCACAGCTTCATCTCGTCCGACCAGTTCTGTATTCGCATCTGCAAGGACGGACCAGAGGCGTGGCTTTGGTGCCAGCACGTCTACGACGTGATGGGCTGCGACTGGAACGACCCTGGAGAATCGGGACCTGGCTTCACATCTTGCGATGGCGACGGGTACGTTCTTGTCTCATCTCGAATGTATCGTCCCTAACTTTGGTCTCGCAGAACCAAGTACCCTCCTGGAATCGACGTCGGAAGCAACGGACAGAAGACCACCTTCTCGCAAGGCCAGCCCGTCACCCCTCGCGCCCACGCCGCCGGAGCCTCCTCCAACTGCCAAACGATCCAATCTCTCGGAGTCGCTCTCACCAACGTTCCTGCTGCGTACGTCCTCCCCTCTCTCGCTAAACCAGCGCTGACCGAACGACCTTCGCAGGGACGACGACTTCTGCGAGCAGTGCGACTAGCACCAGCGTCTCAACTGCCTCGACCTTGGTCCCCCTCACTACCACCGACGTTACTTCCACCGCCTCCAGCGGCACCCTCACGACCCTCACTACGAACCCCACTGCGACGCCTACCTCGCTCCCCGTTCTCACCTCCACTCGGTCTACCGCTGCGGCTTCGACGACGGCGAACTCGGGTGCGGAGAAGATCGTGGGTGCGGGACAGCTGCTGGTGGGAGTTGCGGCGGTTGTCGTGCTTTGGGCTTGAGCTGGAGGGAGGAATGGGTCGCGGTGGGGGTGGGAGGTCTCTCCGAGTTTTTTTTATTTAGGTAATGGCGAATAGACAATTTGGACACTGGCATTGTACACTGCCTGAATTCATCTCTGGAAACGAGGTAACAACCAGCTCGAAGAGAAGCAGCCAAAACTAGCGCGAGCGAAGCGTGACCCGAAAAACAGTCTTCACGCTCTCGCCTCACCCCCATCACCTCGATGAGTTTCTTCAACACGCCCGCCGCTCCCGCCGAGCCCAAAGACCTAGAAGTAGCCAACCTCCCCACCGACAGTACCTCCCAAATCTCCTTCTCCCCCAACGCCGACTTGCTCGCCGTAGCATCCTGGTCCAACGAGGTTCGCCCGCCTCTCACCGTGCGGACGGAGGGGGGAAGCTGATGCGTGAAATAGGTTAGGATCTACGAGGTGAACGCGCAAGGACAGACGAACGGCAAGGCTGCGTACTCGCACGAAGGACCCGCTCTCTGTGTCCAATGGAGCAAGGTGCGTCTCTCTCCCCTCTCCGCCGCCGAACGTGAGAGCTAACACGGGAGAACTCAGGATGGCACCAAAGTCATCAGCCGGAGGAGCGGACAAGGCAGCAAGGGTGTTCGACGTCCAAACAGGTCAAACGAGCCAAGTCGCTCAGCACGACGAGCCGATCAAGTGTATTCGGTGGATCGATATGCAAGGGAGGCCTACGTAGCGACGGGGGTCGTGGGGATAAGGTGCGTCTTCTTGCAAGGGAGGTGGGGAGGGGAGCTGATGAGGGTGGTGCAGACGATCAAGTATTGGGATCTGAGGGCGCCGACGGCTGTGGCGTCGGTTACGCTGCCTGAGAGGTGTTATAGTGCGTGCTTTTTCTTAAATGAGAGGAGTGGAGCTGATGGGTGCGTAGGTATGGATGTCGCGGGGAGCTTGATGGTGGTCGCGACGGCGGAGCGCCACATTCAGGTGCGTTGCGGTCCCTGCTCCGCTCGTGAGAAGCTTGCTGATGAAGGGAGAGTAGATCTTCAACTTGAGTAACCCGACGGTGGCGTACAAGACGATGGTGTCTCCTCTGCGATGGCAGACCCGAGTTGTGCGTTCCAAGCTCGCCTGGTTCGAAAAGGTTGGACGGGACTAACGCATGATATGCAGGTTACGTGCTTTCCGGAGGGTAATGGGTTCGCGGTGGGGTCGGTGGAGGGACGAGTGGCGATTCAGTACCTCGAGGATACGGTGCCTTCGGCCAACTTTAGCTTCAAGGTTCGCTCGTTTCTTCCTTTCGACTCACTTCCACCTCGAAATACTCATGCTCTTTGCTCGACAGTGCCAGCGCAAGGATACGGTTCCTCCGAGCAAGACCAGCTCCGTCTACGCTGTCAATGATATTCGCTTCCACCCTCTCGGGACTTTCTCAACTTCTGGTGCTGATGGGGTGCGTTTGCTTCACGTTCTGGTTAGCGATTTAGCTGACATGATCCCGCTTGCGCAGACGATGAACTTCTGGGACAAGGTGGGATCTTTCGTTGCCTGCCCGAGGCGATTCGCGAACTGACCGTCCTCTCGCCTCGCAGGAGAGCAAAACGCGGCTCAAGAGTGAGTTCTCCCAGCTGCAATCCTTCGTGTGCTCGCTGACCCTCTTCCCCACAGCCTTCGACTACCGCGGTGGTCGTGCGTCCCTCAGCCTCCTCCCCCCAAACGCAAAACTGACTCTCCGCCGCTCCCAGCAATCGCTTCCACCGACTTCAACCACACAGGAAGCCTCTTCGCATACGCTGTGACGCAAGATTGGAGCTCGGGACATTCGACGAACCGACCAGGTGCGCAGCAGTTCTTCCGTCGCGAATGACTCGACTGATGAGCGTGGGATGGAAGCAGATTTCGTTAACAAGGTTATGCTGCATCATCTTACGCCGGAGGAGATTCGGAAACGACCGAAGAAGTAGTGGATCGAGCGAGGAGAAGAGCTGCCGAGAGAGCAGATTGTACCACCGATATTGTTACGCAGAACTCCGTTGTGAATTGCGATTAGAGGAGTGCGGGAGTGGAGCCTTCTACTGCTAGGGGTCCTTCGGAGGGAACGAGGTTGCCGTACGAATCGCGTCTCGCGCGGCTACGAGTTGAATCGTCAGCAATAGAGAAGGGGTAGAGAGGAGGGGACGAACAAGAAGGTGTAGGAGAGGGTCACTTCGTTGACGTTCTTCATGAGGGGGTCGTCTAGGAAGTCGCGGTCGATGAAGAAGAAAACGGGGAGATCGACCTGCTAGGATGCGAGGATGCGCTGCTCTTCGAAGCAGAAGCACTCGACTTTGGCGAAATAAGCCGCGATCTAGTCGTACCGCACTCTGCATCAGCGTTTCCCTCCCTTTCGTGCAAGCGAGGACAACTCACGTTGTTCGGGGTAACGTTGTACGTCGCGATCCCGATAATGTCCTCGTCCGAATGGTTCGTCGCCGTGTAGAACGCCAACGCCGTCTCCCCCGGCAGCACCCTAACCTCCTTCTGTTGCGGCGTAAAGCTCCACGGCAGCGCATCCGACGCATCGGCGTTAAACTGTACTCGAATCCTCCTATCGCTCGTCCCATCCGGGTGCAGTCGATCGGCACCGAACCGACTCTTGTCGGTCGAGGGCGTCCCGCCGTACCCTGTTGCGGAACAGAAGACACGGTAGAGAGGGACGGCGAGGTAGGAAGCGGCGCCGACGAGGATGATGGTGGCGGTCGAGTAGAGGAGGAGGGATCGGTTGCGTCGGGTGTGGCGCGCGCGTTGGGCTTCTTCGTAGAGCTTGCCGAGGGAGGGTTGGGGTGGTGGTGGTGGTGGTGTTGATTGGGAGGAGGAGGAGGAGGAGGCGAGTCGGGAGAAGGCTGGGGAGAGGTGGGATGGGTAGGCGAAGGGGGAGGAAGTCGGTCGTAGTCTGAGAGTTGCTGAGGGTAGTCCCTTGAAAGCTCTTGCTGCTGTTCTCAGTAAACGAGGAGAGTTCATGGCGGGAGAGGGTGTCGAGGTGCGTAGGTGGAAGAGAGGGGGAGAGAGTTAGGTTCGCTGTTGGCCGAGATCGACAACTCCGACCAAGTTAATTCAAGACTCCAAAATTTGTAGTCAACGAATTGACAGACTACAAATTTGTAGTCCGCCGCTGAGCCCGCCTCCAGTTACCTCTTGTTTCTCCTCGAGCTCTCCTCTTGACGAACGACGAACGATGCCGCCTAAATCTAAACTCAACCAGAAGCGAGCGCCCAACAGGACGACTGCACTCCCAGCCGCACTTCGACAAGAACTTCAGGACCTCGGACACATCCCAGCTCCGGGCAAGGGCAAGCTCGGCCGCAAGGAACGTCGCAAGGCAGCTCGTACCGACGGATCAGCAGCTCGTGCAGAACACTTTGCCAAGAAGAAGAGGAAGGCCGAGGAGGGAGAGGAGGAGGTGAAGGAGGAGGCGTTGGGGAGTGGGAGCCGCCCGGAGAAGAAGAGGAAGAAGGGAGAGGTCGAGCAGGCCGTCGCGCCCAAGGCGAAGCAGACGCCGTTGGAGAGGCTGCTGGCAAAGCAGGAGGGGAAGGAGGTCGTTGACCCGGCGAGGAAGAAGAACAAGGTCGAGTCGACGGAGGACAAGGAGATTGCCTGGCTCGAGGCCAAGCTCGGAGTACGAGGTGGGCCACCGACGGAGGAGAAGGGCAAGTGGAAGGACGAGTTTGCAGATGATGGGCTGGATGGTGAGTCGGGCTGGAGCGCTGGGTCGTCTGGGGGACTCGTTAGCTGACCTGGTCTCCTCCCTTTAGACCTCTTTGCGGGCATTGATGATCTCGAGAGTGCTGCTTTCGGCACTTCCTCAAAGGTGCGTCACGCTTGCGCGTAGCTCTGACCACTCTGCTGACCCTCGAGACCGCTCGCGCAGGACTACAGCAGGATGGTGGGCAGCGACGACGACGAGGACGAAGAGCTCGACTCGGAGGACGGCGGCGAGGACGACGAAGAGTCGACTGGAGAGTCGGATGAGTACGGCATTGACGATGACGAGCTTGTGGATCCCTCGGACGACGACGACCACAGCGAGATGGGCGAGTTGGGAAGCGAGCACGAGGACGCCGAGGAGGAGATGCTGGACGAGTCAGACTTTGATTCCGAGCAGGAGGGAGAGGAGGAGGATACGGCAAACTGGGAGTCAGGCTCAGACGAGGGAGAAGAGGGCGGCATGACCGCCACTTTCGACATGCCAGCTCCCGCTCTCGCTCCTCCGACCTCCGCCCCCGCCACCGCACCAACCCGCTACGTCCCTCCCCACCTCCGCCAAGCCGCCGCCACTCCTGCACCCTCCCCCTTCCCCGCCGAACCCACTCTCCCCGCTCCCTCCCTCGACTCACCCCCCGAAGACCCTCGCCTCCGCCGCCAGATCCTCGGACTCCTCAACAAGCTCTCTACCTCCAACATGCCCTCCATTATCGCCGCCCTCGAAGCCTTTTACATCTCCCACCCTCGCGCCCTCGTCTCGACCACTCTCACCTCCCTCCTCCTCGACATCGTTTCGGGACGAGACAACCTCGGAGAAACGTTCCTCATCACGTACGCCGCGCTCGTCGCAGCGTTGAGCAAGTCCGTCGGTATCGAATTCCCAGCTGGAGTTGTCGCACGCTGCGTGGGGCTGTTTGATGAGGCGAGGGAGAAGAGTCATCTGGCGGCGGAGGGGGAGGGGGACGGAGGGTTCGAGGGACGACCGGGGAGCAAGGAGTGCGAGAACCTCGTTGCGTTCTTGGCCGAGTTGTACAACTTTCAGGTCATTGCGTGCGTGTTGATCTACGACCTCGTCAAGCTCTTTATCGATAGCGGGCTCGAGGAGCTCGAGGTCGAGTTGCTCGTCAAGGTTGTCAAGCGTGCGTGCCTTCTTTGACTTCGAGGTCAGGACTGACGTCGTGTGGTATCTATTAGGATCTGGGCAGCAACTTCGACAGGACGACCCTAGTTCACTCAAGGAGATCATCGGCCTCGTCAAGCAGAAGATGGCCAGCAAGGACGCTGCCCCGATGAAGTGCGTTCTCCATTCTTTCTGCGCCTATTCGCCGCTGATGACTGCCTGCGAACAGCTCTCGCACTCGCTTCATGATTGACGCTCTCACGAACCTCAAGAACAACAAGATCAAGCAAGACGCGAATGGCGCCGTCGACAACTACAGTAACTTCAAGAAGTTCATCGCCGGGCTCAAAAAGCGTTCCGGTCCGTCCTCTCCATCCCTCCCCCACCGCACTCCTAACCCCTCGCACGCAGGATCGAGTCCCGAGGCCCTCCGTCTTTCTCTCGCCGATATTCGCTCCAGCTCCTCCAAGGGCAAGTGGTGGATCGTCGGTGCTGCGTGGGGGGGAGACCCGCTCGTTGATGCGCAGAAGGATGGAGGCCTCAAAGTCGAGGTCGCGTCGGACGCGACGTTGACGAAGCTTGCGAGGGCGCAAGGGATGAACACCGATATTCGCAAGGGCGTCTTTATCGTTCTCATGAGTAGCGAGGTGCGTTTCGTTTCGGCTGGGAGATGAGCGAGGCTGACTGGGCTTGGCGATAGGACTACGTCGATGCGTGCGAGCGACTGCTCCAGCTCGGGCTTACGGACATTCAGCAGCGCGAGATCGCTCGCGTCCTCCTCCAATGTTCCGGCAACGTGAGTCTCTCGCCATTCGCCTCCTCGACATCCCTGACTCCGACTTCGTCGCTCGCAGGAGAAGACCTACAACCCCTACTACACTCTCGTCGCGCACCGCATGGGCACCAAATCCCACTCGTTCCAGATCACGCTCCAGTACTGCCTCTGGGACTTCCTCCGCGAATTAGGCGAGAAGACGGTCGGAGGAGAGGAGCTCGTCAAGACGATTACGGACGACGGGACGCTCGCAAAGGTCTCGGCGAGGAGGGTGTCGAACCTCGCTAAATTGTACGCGTGGTGCGTCGCCAAGGACGTTCTCAGTATGACCATCTTCAAGGTACGCTCTTTCCACTCTCGTTTGCGGTACCGTCGCTGATTGCGATTGTGCGCAGCCCGTCCCCTTCGCTCGACCCCGTCCTCAGACCGTCATCTTCCTCCGCCAATTCTTCACCGCCCTCATTCTCTCCTCCCAATCCGCCTCTCCCGCTCTCATCCAAACAACAACAGGAACTCGACGGGACCGCGAGTCGCTCGAACGCGTTTTCGTCAAAGCGGCTCCGTTCCCTTCCCTCGTCAAAGGGCTGCTGTACTTCCTTGAAGCGGGGATGGAGGAGGAGGAGGAGGAAAGGAAGAAGGAGCAGAGTGTGATCAAATGGGGGAAGAAGGTGGCGAGGGAGACACTGAGCGTTGGAGGAGCGATGGTGGATGTGAGGTGATAATATTACGTGCGAGGTTCTCTAGGATCGTGCGAAGGCTATGGTGGTGATGGTTTGGCCGCCAGCTCCCCCGAAACTGAATGTTGGTCGGGGGATGTGGGAGAAGTACGAGAAGCCTGCAAGAGAGGAGCGTGAGTCGCGCGCCACGCGAGCAGGACCTCGCGAGCTCACCAGTTTCTGCGCCGACGTACTTCTTCTCCAGCTCGGGTCTTGTCCAGTTACCTGCGAATGTCGTCAGTCTTCACCTACTGGAGACATGCGCAGGGAGGACTCACAGCTCGTGATGAGAAAGATCCCTCCATCAGGTCGCAGGATCTCGCTGATTTTCGACGGATAATGCTCCGCCAGTGTCTTGCCCTCGATAAGCTCGTCCGACAAGCTGATACCATCAAAAGTCCCCTTATCCAGCACAACATCCCACGCGTCTCCCTCCCTCGCGCCCTTGAAGATGTCTCGTACTTCCCACTTTATGCCCGTCTCGCCGTGCTTCAGCGCGATCGCACGCGCGACGTCGATCGAAGCCTCGCTGTAGTCGATGCCAGTGAGGTTCGTGTAGCCAGCTTTGGAAAGGAGGATGAGCAGGTGGCCGTTGCCGCAGCCGACTGAGGGGGAAGGGTCAGTTCAGTCGCACGCGAGCTTGCTGGAGACGCACCATCGACTACTCGGAGCTCTGGAGTTGGAGGCGTGTTGTCCAACATCCAGTCCACCATCTTCTCAGCGGAATCCTCCCCGAACCTGCACGCACAGAGCCGCACGTCAGCTCCAGCTCCATCGACCTTCCTCCAGTCGAAGCAGCACCTACCATACGTCTCCCTCGTCTCCAAAGTCGGCAAAGTTCTTCACCTCGCGCGTGTAGACCTTCATACAGTCGCTGTCAGCGAGCGTTAGGTGTCCGTCTGGCCTTGGGCAGCTCACCTCATCCCAGTGAGCCTTCGAGCCGAGCTTGGAGGGGGCAAGAGCAGGAGCTTCCCCCGATGCACTGAGAGCTGCCATCGCTTCCTTGAGAGTTACCGGTGGAGCCATTCGAGAAGGACGCGTGGAGTGAGGTGAGGTGAGTGAGCACAAGAGGTGAAGTCGAGGGGGCGTTCCTCTTCCTCCCACCACACCTCACGATGAGCAAGACGGTAAGTTGCAGCTTGCTGATAAGCTCAGAAGCACCCTGACGCTCGCCCCCAGCTCCTGCTGCTCTACTTTGCCGGCGCACGAACGTCCCTCCCAGGAGAGCCTTACTCCGAAGTCGTCTCCCTCCCCGACTCCTCCTCGCCATTCCTCCTCTCCTCTCTCCGCGATCTGCTGTTCGAGCTCCACCCCGAAAACGAGGAGTTCGCGGGAGTGCTCCGCAAGAGTGCGTGGAGCGTGAACGAGGAGATGGTCGATAGGGAGTCCGAAGAGGAGCTGGTGCTGAACGGTGGGGAGACGGTGTGCGTGATCCCGCCTGTGTCGGGTGGATGAACGAAGGCTTCACGAGTACGCGCAAGGCAAGGCGGCAACGGGAACGACAACAACATCAAGTCTTAGCAACCTTGGACGCACTCCCTCCTCCTCCCTCGTCACCTCCCGCCGCCCTCTTCCTCTTCATCTCCAATTCCCTCCTCTTCGCCTCAACCTTCTTCTTCCTCTCCTCTTTCTCCCTTTCCCGCTCCCCAACCACTCCTCCCCCCTCAGCCTCCTTCCTCAGTCAACCTCTCCGTCTCGTCCCTCTCCCGTTGCAGAGCCGCCATTTGCTCCCGACGCGTGTCCTCGTCCTTGGAGAACGAGTAAGCTCCCGCCGCTTTCGATCGGTTCTCGGCAGAGGCGTCGTAGTGCGAGACGAGGGGAGCTGAGGCGGCGAAAGCGGCGGCTCGGGCGGCGAGGACGTCGGCGTCCGGAGTGTAGACGGGGAAGGAGAACTGGTCGCCGTAGATGACGTTGGTGCTGCACGTGGATTATTAGCTGGTTGCGCTGGAGAGATTGGGGAGCAACGCACTCGTCTGAAGCTTCCTCCACTGCGACGGCTGTACCTCGAGGGACCTCGCTCCGCCGAAGCATCCTCGTTCGCCCAAACTCGTCCGTCCACTCGACCATTGGATCGACCTTTTCGAAGAGCGTTGTTAGCGGGGAAGCTGGTGCAGTAGCTTTGGCACCGCTCACCTCATCAGCCACAGGACGCTGAGGTATCGACGCGCTCTCATCCTCGTCTGAGTCCTCCGAATCCGTCGGCGCATCCCACTGCTTGCGATCAAAGTCCACAAGCAGGTTGTCGATCTGGCCCTCGTTCAAACCGCCCGTCTTGCCCTTCCTGTCCCAAACCGCATCAGCTCCCTTGCACCAACGAACGCCCTTCGCACCAACGCACTTGATCTTGTCGTACAGCAGCGCCTTGCGCTCTAGCATCGCCTTGACCTGCGCTGGATCACGGTTGCTCCTAGGGTCGTCCTCGAATTGCACGCGATCCCTCTCCTCCCTCCCCGCTACGCCCGTGTTCTTCTTCGTCCAGATGGAGGGCTTGGCTCCAGGTCGTTTCGCGCCGAGAGTCGTGGAAGGAAGGCCGAGGTTCTTGGATCTCTTGAAGTCGCTCTCGTGCTTGCTGTGACGGAAGAGGAGGTTAGCTGGAGGTGAGGAAAGCGAGAGGACGGACTCACCTCAGCTCAGCTTTCAGGTCGAGGAAGGATGAGGCTGAGACTCCAGTGTACTTTGAGCCTGATCCACTGGCTTTGGGAGGTCCAGACATGGCGAGGCGCTGTGGTAGAAGGGAGAGCCACGCGAGCTTGACATGACGCACCTTGTCTCCACGCACCTTGTACTCCTCTCAACGATCTCAACGATGGAGACAGGAGAGAGGCGAGATCACACTTTGACTCTCGTACGGCACTCAGATATCGACTTAAACGTAACCGTCAAGATCTCATCCCTCGAGGGAACGATCCCAGAACGCAACACCTCCGACCTCCTCGACAACCCAGCTCTCCGCCACGCCGGCGCCCAACAAGCGCTCCCCTTCAGACCTCTACGTAGTCGTCAGCTTATGGGCCGACAACAAACCCCTCATCCCGCCCTTTCGGACCGCGCACAAGACGTTCAAGTCCAAGTCCAACTACGCGTGGAACGAGAGCCTCTCCCTTCCCATCAAGTACCGCGACCTACCCCTCTCCGCTCAGCTCGCCATTACCGTGTACGATATCGCTGGGCCGAGGGAGGTCGCTGTGGTGGGAGGGTCGACGATGCGGCTGTTTGGGAAGAAGGCGACGCTCAAGAAGGGGAAGCAGCGGCTGTACCTGTGGAAGGGCAAGGAGGCGGATGGACGGGTCGAGAGTGAGACACCGAGTAAAACTGGGCTCAAGGATGAGATGGGACGGCTGGAGAAGCTCGTCAAGAAGCATGAGCGAGGCGACATCACGAGGATGGATTGGTTGGACAAGCTCGCGTTCCGCCAGATTGAGAAGGTCCATGCTGTGAGTTTTTCGCGTAGACTAGCAGAGTGTGTAACGGAGCTGATGCTGTGGTCTGGCAGGCTGAATCCGACAAGTCCAACAACTTATTCCTCTACATCGACCTGCCTCGCTTCGACTTTCCTGTCGTGTTCAGCGAAACCGTGCGCTTCTATCGCTGGAGTCGTGCCAGTCGCTTTTGCTAATACTTCTTACGAATCAGGAATACCCTCCCGCCGTCCTCGCCTCCCTCATGCCCTCAGGCCCCATCCCCGCCACATTCGCTCCGACTGCTCCGACCGCCCCTACTCCCTTCTCCTTCTCCCAGCCCGGCGAAACCCCTCTCTTTAATATCGTCGACCCAGAGATTGCGAGGGAGAACCCCGTCGAGGCGAAGCATCGTCGACTTGTGCGAAGCCATCGCAACGGACCCTTGGACCGAGAACTCAAGCCGAACGCCAAGATTCGCGACGAACTCAACGTGCGTTCCACTCCTTGAACGGTCTAATTGGCTCCTAATGATACTGCCAAATCGCAGGAGATCCTTCGCTACCCACCGACCCAAACTCTCACCGCCCCTCAGCGCGACCTCGTCTGGCAGTTCCGCTTCTACCTCACGCGTGACAAGCGAGCTCTCACCAAGTTCCTCAAGTCGGTCGTCTGGTCCGACCAGGGAGAGGTCAAGCAGGCCGTTGAGACGCTGCTGCCAATGTGGGCGGAGGTTGAGATGGACGACGCGCTGGAGCTTCTGGGACCAGGAGAAGGGCTTCCGAGATCGTCGAGTGAGGGCGTACGCGGTGCTGCAGCTAGGCAAGGCGGACGACGACGTGAGTGGGCTGCTTCGCTCGAACGCGTCCGCACTTGACGATTCGACGACCGCAGGAACTCATGCTCTACCTCCTTCAACTCGTGCAAGCCCTCAAGTTTGAAACGCCACCAGGACAGTCCCCCTCCGCGTCCATCCGCAACTCTCGCCACGCCTCGATGCACAGACTACCGCCACTGGCCGACAACCTCCCGACGCTCGAAGAGTTCCTCGTCGAGCGAAGCGCGCACAATCCAGTCCTCGGGAACCACTTCCACTGGTACATCGCCGTCGAGAGCGAGGACAAGCAGATCGGCAAGATGTTCTTGAATGTCGCGAAGAAGTTTGAGAGGAGGGTAGCCGAAGTGAGTCGCCGCCTTCGCTTTCTTTGAGCTTGAGCTGACCTTGTTCCGGCAGCTCCAAGCGGACGACGAGCCAGATCGTAGAGAGCTACTTCGCCGACAAGCCGACTTTGTCTCTCGCATCTCGCGCCTCGCCAAGGACCTCCGGAACTCGAAGGACGCTCGCCCCAAGAAGATCGATCGCCTCCGCGCCGCCTTACACGACTTCAAGTCGGGTCTCGGCACCTTCGCCGCCATTCCTCTCCCCCTGGACGCCCGCAAGTCCATCATCGGTATCGACGCCGAGAAGTCGTCCGTCTTCAAGTCAAACCTCTTCCCCCTCCGCCTTCACCTCCTCTGCGACGATGGGACCGACTACCCCGTCATCTTCAAGAACGGCGACGACCTTCGCCAGGACCAGCTCGTCATTCAGCTCTTCACGCTCATGGACCGCCTTCTTCGCAAAGAGAACCTCGACCTCAAGCTCATGCCGTACCGCGTTCTTGCGACTGGTGCGGTCGACGGCATGGTTCAGTTCGTGGAGAGCAAGACGCTCGCGGATATCTCGAACGAGTACGGCGGGAGCTTGCTCAATTACCTCAAGGCGCATCATGCGGATCCTGGGAGCGTCGGGACGTACGGCGTCAAACCTGAAGTGCTCGACACGTACATTCGAAGTTGCGGTGCGCTCTAACTTCTTCCTCCTCTCATCGACGTACTGACGCTTGTCTTTGTGTAGCTGGCTACTGCGTCGTCACCTACCTCCTCGGAGTCGGAGATCGTCATCTCGACAACCTCCTCCTCGCTCCCGACGGGCATTTCTTCCACGGTCCGTCCTCACCCCTCCCGCTCCTTCGCTCCTAACACCTTCCACAGTCGATTTCGGCTACATCCTCGGGCGCGATCCCAAGCCCTTCCCTCCAGCCGTCAAGGTCTGCAAAGAGATGGTCGACGCGATGGGCGGGATCCATTCGCCGCACTACGCGAGGTTCAAGAACCTCTGCTATACGGGATTCACGAGCTTGCGCAAGAATGCCAATCTCATCATCAACCTCGTGGCGCTCATGGTTGATGCCAATATTCCTGATATCAAGCTCGAACCCGATAAGGCGGTTACGAAGGTACGCTTTTTCATGCGCTGTGCGAGGGAGTGGAGGCTGACTTGTGGGGGGAACGCAGGTGCAGGATAAGTTCTTGCTCAACTTGTCGAAGCGATCAAGGCGATCAAGGCGTTCGAGTCGCTCCTGAACGAGACGTCGTACTTCACCTCCGTCCTCGATCGGATCCACTCGGTCGCGCAGTACTGGAGGTCTTGAAGGAGGGACGCAAATTGTTCTTGTAATACCACGCAAATGAAACCGCAAAGAGTACTCGGGGGTTGCAACAGAAGCCGTACAGAAAAGGGGTATAAAGGGGGGGTGTACGTCCTACGAATCGCCTTACTGCCCACCGTTCCTCGACCGATAATCCGCCCCCGCAATAGCCCTCAACAAATCCCTCGGTTCCGGCCCCGGTCCCACCACCGCCGCCACCGTCGTCGTCGGGGTAAGCCCTCGAACGACTCCTGCGATCCCACCGAGGAGGGGTCCGCTGTCGGAGGAGACGACAGGGACGGGGAGGGTGGAAAGACCGCTGAGAGAGTCGGCGGAGAGGGCTTGGTGGGATTGCTGGATTCGGGTACTGACGTAGGAAGTTGAGATGCGAGAGAATTGGCCGATTCGGTGCGTTAGGCGTCGGAAGTTGGCGCTCTGAGAAGAGTGGGGTTGGTACGTGGAGAGGAGAAGAGAGAGGGAGAGGGGACGGACCTGGAGTCGGACGTCGGCGAGAGTAGCGGTCATGGCGTCCATCGCGCTCTCCATCGCAGTCGGAACGACCTCCTTCCCCTTGCCCTTCTTGCTCGTCGTCTTTGCCACCTCGCCTGAAAGCAGCGATTGGCCCACCGTGACGGACTCCTCGTACGTTGAAGGAACGGGGAGAGGCGAGTTGAAGACGGCGAGGTCGGGGATGGATAGGGCCGAGGTGGAAGGAGCGGGAGCGGTTCGACGAGCGCCAAAAGCGGAGTACTTTTCAAGAACGTCGGCTCGGCTGTTGCTCTCTCGTTGGATGCTGTGGCGGTGTTGGGGTTAGCGAGCAGGTCGCGAAGCACGAAGGGCGGAACGTACGCAGCGTAGTGCTCCTGCACTTCTGCGAGCTTGGCTTCGTTGACGACGTTCTGAGGGTGCGGAGGAAGTTCCGCTGCGTCTGGAATCGCGTTGGCCTGCCGAAGCAAGAGGTCAGCGCAGAGCGATGAACGTTGAAGAGCCAAAGAACGCACCGAATTGGCGACCGAGACGTCCAGTCGCGATTCGCAAATCTCGGTAATAAAGTCGTCGATGACCTCCTTTGCGAACCGCTTCGTCGCGTCGTCCGCAGAGGATCCGCCGGTCGCAGGACTGAAGAGCTCCTCGCGTTGGCGTTGAGCGGTCCAGGAGATGAGAGCGCGTAATCGAACTGCGACAGGCTTCGTAGCGTCCGTCGAGCGATACAGCTTGTCGTTATCGACAAAAGGATGAGGCGTAGCTGCGTGGAAGGAAGAAAGGGACGCGACGAGTTAGCTGCAGCGCCGTTGTGCCTCTCCCCCAGCGAGCTCGAACGCGTACCTTCGAAACCACCTCCAATACTACTCCCCCTTCGTCCTCGCATCTCCATGCTAGGTCTCCGCCCCGTCCCCGGCGTTCCTATCCCGAGGTTGCTCCGCATCTCGCGATTGCTGAGCTGTTTCGGCGTTTCGGCGGTCGTGATGGGGGCAACATAGTGAGGCGCGTTGGTCGAACGAGGAGGAGTGGTGGAGATTGCCGCTGAGGGAGAAGCGGCGGAGGGGAGGCGGGAGGTCGAAGCTTGGGGTGCAGGCTCGGCGCGTCCGGTTCGAGAAGCCTGTAGAGAAGGAACGTCAGCCAGAGGGCGGAGGGATCAACGGAGAATACAAACCTTTTGCCGTGGGTTAACTGCTGCCTTGTCCGCTACGCGTTTGCCCTTGCCAGCGGCGTGAGGAGTTGGCGGGTGAGTCGTAAAGGCGAGGGGTTCGCTGTCCTCTGCGAACTCGTCGGCGACGACGTGGGTGTACTCGGGTTGAGGCTTGACGACCTTGGAGGCATGAGCGGCGGCGCGAGGCTGCAAGGGGACGCAAGGGGGTGAGTCGGGACGCGCCGTGGGGACCGCATAGAGAGTGGACGAACGACAAAGCCTGCGCGAGTAGTGGGTGCCGTGGCCGGTCCTGCCTCTGCGGTAGAGGTGGCGGCGACCTTTTGCCGCTTGTTCCCTCCTGCGGCCTTCCCTGCTGCCTTGGGCTTGGCGAGCACGAGACTCTCCTCGTCGTCGTCGCGATCTCCCTCGTCGTCCGCATCCTGCTCGACCTCTACGCGTGGCCGCGTTCGCGACCCTGCCACCGGCTCTTTCCGCTTGTCCTTGGGTGGGGCGGGGGACTTGGTCGCGTTCTTGGCGCGGGAGAGAGGAGGATGACGGAGTTTGGCGGTAGGGGCAGGAGCGGGGGAATCGGTTGCTGTGCTCTCCGTACTTAGGCGAGTGCTCCGTCTCCGAGTAGGCTGTGCGAAGATGGTGTTGGCGGAGGAGGAGGCGGCTGGAGGAGGGTACCTTGCTGCACGAGGGAGTTGTTTGGGAGGGGGAGAGACGTCCGAGTCGTCTGCTGGTTGTTCGTACAGAGTCCTGTCTGTTACGACTGACTTGCGAGAGGCTAGGCGTGGTTGCCTAGGCGGTGGCATCCTTGGTGTGCTGAAGTCAAGTCGAGCAGGGGCGAGAGGAAGTGGAGAGAGGGGGAGGAGAACAAGAGGAGGGAAACGAGCGGGCAAAAAACAAGCGGACGAGTTTTGTCCTCTCTTCAATTTGGCCCAGGTGCGAAACTTCGACTTTGGGCCAAAACCTCTCCAGCCAAACTGACTCCGCCTGAGCACTCTCCTCTCTCTCCCTTCAACTCTCAGCCGCTCCAGTATGGGAAACGACGGAGGATCGATTCCAAAGCGAGACGACTTGGTCAAGACTCGCAAGGCAGACCCAAAGGCAGACGAGAAGAACAGGAACCGACAGCTCTGGTCAACCTGCGCTCTGTCAAAGGTGAGTTCGTGTGGCCAGCCTGTACGTACGAGGTCAAGCTAACCCAGTTGAACGGCAGCAACCCCTTCAAGCTCCCATCGTGTCCTGTCCACTCGGCAAACTCTACAACAAGGAAGCTCTCATAGCGTATCTCCTCTCCCCTCCCTCCGCCACCGACACCCATCCCTTTGGTAACGACGGCCACCTCGTCGCAGGCCACATTCGCTCTCTCAAGGACGTCACCACCCTCCACCTCGCTCCCAACCCGACCCTTCTCTCCCAATCCGCCGAAGAGATCGAATCCTCCTCCCATATCGGCACGCAGGAATCACGTCCTACCGCCCTCTTCGTCTGCCCCATCTCCCTCCGCGAGATGAACGGGTCTGTCAAGTTCGTCTACCGCAAATCCTGCGGCTGCGTACTGTCCGAATCGTCGCTCAAGGAGATGCGCCGAGCGGAGGGTGGGGAGGATACGGCGGTCTGCCCTGTGACGGGCAACAAGGACGACGAGGCGGAGGAGTGGTTCACTATCAACCCGAAGGAGGACGAGTTGGAGCTCATGGTCGAGGCGTTCGAGGCGAGGAAGGTGCGGGAGAAGGACGAGAAGAAGGCGGCTAAGGACCGTAAGCGCAAGGCGGTCGCTTCGGGGGAGATGCCTCCTCCTCCTGTGGCGAAGAGGGTCAAAGCATCAGGATCAACAGCAACATGATCAAGATCTACCTCCTCCACCGCTCCCCTCCGTCAACGCCGGCGCCACCGTCCCTCGTCTCTCCGCCACTCTCGCCGCTAAACTCGCAGAGCAGAAGAAGACCAACAGTCCTGCGATTGCCTCACTATACGCGCCCAAGGATGCTGATCAGAATCATGTACGCCGTCGTTCTCTTGTTGCTGAAGGACTTGAAGCTGACGTTCCGTTCTCGCAGGATAAGGACGGCAGATCGACCTGGATGACGAGGGGAGCGTGGACCCGATACGCTTGAGGGGTGATAGAGCGAGGTGTAGCGGCGTTGGTGTGCCAGCTTCGAGCTGCGGGTTGAGTTGAGTTGGGAGGAGGGAGGGAGGAGGAGGGAGGGAGGAGGAGGGAGGGAGGTCGCTTTGTGTTGTAAGACCCTTGTTCTCGTCTTGAATCCTGTGAGAGTGCAACCATGCGAAAGCAGAACGTCGGCCTTCAGCTAGTCGAGGCTTTGAGAGCGTGAATTCGAGCAGGTCGCTTGGGGAAGCCGCAACAACACGAACGTTCGAACCGACCGTCTCTCTTCCTCCTCCCGCACTCCAGCACACCAACAGGACCTCGCGATGTCGTCACTGCGCCTAGCTCCTCGCTTCTTTCACCCCTCCCGCGCGCCACTGCTCCGCTCTCTCCCCCATTGCTCCTCCGGCACGCGCTCTCTCTCCACAACCGCTCCTTCTCACAGCTTGATCCCCATGGTCATCTCACGGGAGGTACGCCTTCTTTCCGCGCAGCAGGGTTGGAGAGCTAAGCTTCGCACAGGGCCAAGGCGAACGAGCGTACGACATCTACTCGCGTCTCCTCAAAGAGCGCATCATCTTCCTCAACGGGCCAGTTAGGTGCCTCTACACCGCTCCTCGTGTAGCTACTGAGTAGCTGACGCAGATCAACGACGATTCAGCGGCTGTGGTCGTCGCTTCGTTGCTGTACTGCGAGGCCGACGCCCCAGATTCCGCGGTATCGCTCTACATTAATTCCCCAGGGGGAAGCGTGACCAGTGGGATGGCTATCTACGACACAGTGCGCTTCCCTCTCTCGTGCCCCGTCGGAGGAAGCTGCTCAACGACCGCAGATGCAATTCGTCTCCTCCCCCGTTCACACGATCTGTATCGGCCAAGCTTCCTCGATGGCCTCTCTCCTCCTAGCAGGCGGTACGCTCCCTCCCTTCCTTCCCCGAACGAAAAGCTGAGAGATCTACAGGCGAAAAAGGCCACCGCGTCGCACTCCCCAACGCCTCTATCATGATCCACCGTACGCCCCCTCTCCCCCTTCCCTCGCTGATCCCGCTCGCACTTCGGTCGCTGATCCCGCACCGCAGAACCTTCTGGAGGAGCAGGCGGGCAAGCGAGCGACATCTCGATCGTCGCTACCGAGATCTTGCGCGTGCGAGAACGGATGTTCGACCTCTATGCAGATCATTGTGCGCGCGCGGAGGAGGGGAGGGAGGATGCGAGAGGAAGGTTCGGTGAGTCGTTTGGATTGGGAAGAGGAGAGGGGCTGATGGGGTTTAGCGAGGATGTTGGATCGGGATCACTATCTCGTTCCTGAGAATGCGGTGCGGGAGGGGATTATCGATAGGGTGCTTGGGGCGAGGGAGAAGGTTAAGAGCAGGGTATAGCATCGATCTACATGAAATGGTATTGGTAGTCGAGTACGCTACGGTTGAGGTGCGGGTTATAAAACTGTCCTTGGGAGGTCAGCGAGCGTCGTTCGCGGGGATGCGAGGCTACGTGCTAATCTCGTTGAGCGAGCGGCTTATGATGATATCGGTAACGCTGGCCATAACTACGCGCATGAGGTTTGTGTCGATCGCGGTCGTGTAGTTCGTGTCTGCGAAGCACTCAGAGCGCGTCGAGATGAGGAGCAGCGAGAGCTCACAGATCTCCTTTGACTGCGAGCGGCTGAGTCGAGTGAAGCGAGCTTTGAAGTACTGTCGTGCAGCGTTGTAGTCGCTGTCGTCGCCTGTGCAAGAAGCGTGAGCATTTCGGCGTCGGGGAGTGAGAGTGGTGAGCGCACCTTGATAGTCTGGAAACTGCGCACGGACTGAAGAGGCGAGGATGCGCTCCTTGAAAATGTCGACCTGGCGCAACAACATCAACCCAAGCTGCGAGGAAGACTGGAATTGGCGACGTGCCTTATTGAGGAAGAGGATGATGGATGTTCGCACGAACCACGCAGATTTCGTTATGCTGTCGAAGAGCATTAAGCCCTCTTGCAGCTGGTTGGAGTCGGGATCCTCGATGAGGCATTGCTGGAGCAGGCGAAGAGTCAGCGATGTTGGCGACGCCGGAGCGAGGGGAGAGAGCTTACGTCGTAACCCGATATGGCGACGAGGAACAGGATGGCGGTGACGGCTTCAAAGCAGCGTATCCTGCGCGTAGACGCGATGAGCGAAAACCGCGAAGAGGTCGTCGAGGCAGTGGAGTGGAGCGTACCATTTCTTGCGTTCTGATCGCTGCCCTCCAACCTGGTCAGGAGTCAGCCTGCGGTCCCTCGTTCACGCCGAAAAGACTCACATCGAAAAGCCGATACGTGAGGTCAGAGGTCTTGAAGCAGGTCTCGCTAATCCCGCAGGTTTTTTTGTCGGCAGCAAAGCACCTGATGAGGAATGTTAGCATGCGAGCCTGAAAGACGGTCGAGGTCAGGACTCACATCCTGGTCTGTTGGAGCGAAGCCTGATGGGTGGAAAAGCCGATCCAGGTGAGAGTAAAAGCTGTGATGCGGCAGGTGAGGATGGGACGAAGCGAGCGAGATGAGACAGGACGAACTAGCTCATGCTGTTCAACCCGTTAGCGAGGTCTCGAATTTTGGTGCCGGTTTCCGAACTCACTTTTCGGGCAAGGCTGCGTTGGTGCTTCGAATCACGCAGGCCTGGATACCGGGATCTTGCCACAAGCAGCTGAGCGGCTCGAGATAGTTGGAGGGAACAGGCTCGCCGTCCTGAAGGTCTGCAGAGAGGAATTAGCACCTGTAAAGGAGGTGAACGGAGAAATGTCTTACCGTGGAGATAAGGAGGAGGAGATGAAGGTTGAGCAGCTGTCGCGAATATCGTCGCGAAGGGAAACCCCTCCTTCCTCGAGCATGGTCAGGCATCTGAGAGGGGGAATCAGCAGAGTCCACACCGTGGAGCAGAGGAGTACACATTCGTATCGCATCGCAGACGTTGCGGAAGATCTGCTGCCTGTAATGCTCGAGTTCGCTCGCAGTGAAGCCGTTCAGGTGAATGAGCTACAACAAGGCGTCAGCGTCCCGCACACCCTCCTCGAGCGCAAAGCGCACCTTCATCTGCTTAAGTATAGTCGACTTGCCACCCGAACCAGGTCCTGCGGCATCAGTCCTTGGTCAGCGCCCCTCCTTCGCGACCAACCCCACACTCCCGTCCTCACCGAGCAGCAGCATCTACCACGCCAGTCAGCTCCGTGTTCCCACGCCGTATCTCTCCAGAAGCGCACCTTGACCTCCCGCGCCAGCCTTCTCTCATCGTCCCGCAACACCTTATCGATTCCTTGCGAGGTTCGGACCTGCTCCGTGCTAACCTCGGATCCGGCTTCGTTTGAAGCGCAGACGCCCATGTCCGAGCCTGTACTGCCAAGGCGGTTCCAAAGCTGGCGAAAGGAGCTTCAAAGAAGTTGGGGCGGGGTGGGGAGGTCGAGGAAAGGTGAGGAGAGCTAGGAGGAGAGGGTATCAGCGCGTCCTCACTCCACGGTGGTAGCCCGCGCCGGCTTCGTAACACGTTGCAGAGAGCTGGAGCTTACCGGTTCCTGTTGAAAAAATCGCGCGCAGGGCAGGAGAGAGAGAGGAGGTTACGAGAACGGAGGTCGCGCCGGCTGATTCTAGCTCGGGGAGAACAAAAGTAAACAAAAACAGGGGTTCCTTCCGTGTCAGTACTAGAGAGACAGCTTGTTTAAAGACACTCGAGAGCCTTTTAGGAAGCGAGAAGCAGGAGTGAATCTATGCAGAAGTGAGACAGCAAGAGAGAGGGAGGTTCAGACGTGGCTGCAGCAGCAGCCTGAGGGGGAAGGCAGGAAGTGAAGATCACACCGGGACTTGACGAGCGTTGACAGTCTTGATACTGATCTTCAAGTATCTTCAGCCAGGTACAGCAGAAAACGAAGCGGTCTCCAGTCCAGGGGCGTCAGGCGAGGGTTCACCGAGCTTTCTCAATGGCCTGCGAAGGGCCGTACTCCACGGTGAGCCTTTCCAGGTCTCAAGGAACGATATGAAACTTCAGCTGTCAGGATAAAACGGCGGGGTATTGCAGCATCTAACAATCTTGTGGCGAGATTGAACGAGTTGCGATGAGCCAGAGTCCGGTAGATTGAGGTGCTGTTTCGCCTTTCCAGGAACGTTCGGCTTGCTTTGCAGTGCTCGTACTAATCTTCCATTGATTTGTCGTGCTACAGATCGACCAAGGAGGCAGTTCCGCCCTGGGGACGCCCTGGGGAGCTCCGAGGGGATAGTTAATTGAAGCTACCCACCTGCAACTATTTAACTCAATATACTGGCCAGCACTCCCAAGCTCAGCAGTTCTCCCTCCGCCCTGTCGCAAGCAGAAATGGCTGAAGACTCGTCTTACTTCCGTTCTATCCTCTCAAAGCCTCCGCCCCTCGTCGCGTTCGACGCGTTCAAGAAGGTGAGCTCGTCTCCAGCCTTGCCCACCCGGCTCACGGTGGTGCTGACACCTTGCTCTTCTGCACAGACGAACGCTACTTACAAGGAGCGGACTACACGAGGAGGAGTCTTGACCCTTCTCATCGGCTGCATCGTCGCGATCCTCGTCTGGACGGAGCTGCGCGAGTACTTGTACGGCGAGGCGGGATACAGCTTCAGCGTGGATAGGGGAGTCGGGCACACGCTCCAGCTCAACTTTGATGCGACGGTAGCTACTCCGTGTCGCTGTGAGTCCCGTGTCGAGCTTGGGAGGGGGAGGACGAGCGAGCTGACCTCTCCGAGCCAGATCTCACAGTGGACGTGCGCGATGCTGTTGGCGACCGGATGCACATCAGCGACGAGTTCAAGAAAGACGGCGTGCGTAGCTTACTCTGGCCCAGCTGAAGGAGCGCTGACCTCGAGATTCGTGCAGACCACGTTCGAGATTGGGCAAGCACAGCGCCTCCAGTGCGCCAGCTCCTCGCGTTCTCCGCCCGCCGAGACTCACGCCTTCCTTGCAGAAACTTAGGTAACCAGGGGGACGTGACGGCTTCCAAGATGGTGCGGGATGCACGAGGGAGTCGACGGAGCCGCGTCTTTCCCAAGACGGCGCACTTGGTGGAGGATGGGTCGGCGTGCAGGGTCTACGGGAGCATGGAGGTCAAGAAGGTCACTGGGAACTTGCACATCGTAAGTCATGGAGGGCTTGGTGCGAGTGAAGCGGAGGAGGGAAAGCTGATGAGCTCGTTTGACGCCAGACTACCCTCGGACACGGCTACCTCAGCTGGGAGCACACGGATCATGCGCGTGAGTTGAGCCTTTCCTGGCCTGGCGCTCCGTACTGACTTCTTTTCTGCAGTCATGAACCTATCTCACGTCATCCACGAGTTCTCCTTCGGTCCCTACTTCCCTCGGATCTCGCAGCCCCTCGATAACTCGGCGTACGTTCCCTCCTTCTGCTCAACGGCCGAGGCGTTAGGGGGACCACACTGATGCTTTTTCCACGTTATGCAGAGAGATCACCAAAGCTCGTGCGTACCTCAAACTCCTGCCGCCGAGCGCTCGCTAACTCTCCTCCAGACTTCCACATCTTCCAGTACTTTGTCAGCGTAGTCTCGACAACCTACATCGACGCTGGAAGGAGAGTGCTCGACACAAACCAGTACTCTGTGACCGACATGAGTCGCGAGACGGAGCACGGAAAGGGTGTCCCAGGTACGTCGGCCCATCAACCCTTCGCCGCCATTTCTAACGACAGTTCGCACAGGGATCTTCTTCAAGTACGACATCGAGCCCATGTCGCTAACCATCCGAGAGCGCACCGTCACGCTACTCAACTTCCTCGTCCGTCTCGCAGGCATCGTCGGCGGGATCCTCGGTTCGCTCTCTCCCTGCTCTCCAACCTCTGCAGAAACTGACGCCACTCTCCCGCACCAGTTTGCTCGGACTACGGCTTCCGAACGTTTGGGTTCCTAGTCGACCAGTTCGTGGGAAGCGGGCCGTCGAGCGCACCGATTCCGACATCGGTCGCTTCTCCTACCCCACCTCAAGGCCGTAATGCCGGTATGCGGGATCGGGGGTACAGCATAGGGAGAGACCAGCGGTAGAGGGAGGACTGTTAACTAAGATACTTCGTGTACGCGCGGCGAGGAGAGTTTCGAGAGGGGTATCGGGAAGCGCCGCAGCCGTTACATCTCTCGAAAGTCCCTGAACCTCGTGAGCTCAGCTCCTGCTACCAAGCCTTGCCAGGCTGTCCTCCGACGTCCTGAAGAGAGCGGAAAGTTAGCTTGACTGGACCAAGGCACTGCGACGGGACCACTCACTCTGCCTCCTCAATAGCGTCTGATTGCCCGACCTGCGCAACCCCATCAGCTCCTTGTTCCCGCCCCTCATTCGCAGCACATACCGCCCTCAAGACCGACTTCTTGCTCGACTCCTGCATCTCGCCCGCGATGATGAGTTCGTCCAGAATCTGCGGTTCGAGGGTGTCAGTCGAGAGCTGCAGTGGCGCTGAGAATGGAACGCACGGAGTAGGCCTTTTGGAAGTTAAAGATGCTGGCGAAGGGGTGGATTAGTGGGCGCAGAGAGAGGTGGTGAGGAGGCGGCTCACAGGTCAAGCTCGCAGACCTGTAGCATTCTCGTCAGCTCCTAGCACACTCCCTGGATAGTGGAGAGAACGTACGTTGCCAAAGTACCGATCCAACACCTCCACATAGCTGCGCAGGAGAGTTCAGCATCCGCCCTCACGCGCAACGACAACGCGTAGACGCACCGGTGGATGATCTCGAGCGTGATAAGCTCGTTGTCGTGCTGTCCCACTCCCGTCACAAAGAACAAGCTAGCATACCGCCGGTAGATGACCTTGGAATCTACGCGCGTCGTGTTAGCTCCCCCGACCGACCCGCGCCCTGCCACGCCAGCACGCACCTTTGTACTCGAGGAAGTTGCACATCCGCGTTCGTCGCGCTAGCACGAGCTGCGTGACATCCTTGACGATCTTGCCTGTGCGAGAACGCGGTTAGTGAGGAGAGGGAGGGCGGTCGAGGCCCTGGCACACTCTTGTTGCGCGAACTCATCGTCGTGAACCATTTCGCGAGCCGGACCTTGCCTTGCCTGTGGAAGCTCTGTTTAGCTACGTTCCTCGTGATCTGAGTCGGCGTGGAGCGTACCGAGAGATGAGGAGGATGAAGGAGACGCCTGCGAGGAGTAGAGAGGGAGTGAGCTGTTGACCTCGTTCCCGCCTGGAGAGCGCGCACCGTTCTCTCGTTCCTGCAGCCCTGTTGACATTCTTATTCGCGCTGTGAAAGGGAGCGTGTTTTCGAAGGCGGGAGCGACGGGAAGAGGGCAAGTGACGAGCAACGAACCGATTCGTTCGGCGGCAGCTCCCTCTTCGCCCCCAACCACCACCTCGCACAACTCCACGCCGACCCAGGCCGACCTACCAGCCTTCCCAGCTCCTCCTTAATCTATTCTCCAGCTCTCCAGCTCAAGGATTTACCCCAACTATGGCGACGAACCCCAGTCGCGGAGGCGCCGGACCGTCACTGCATCGCCAGCGCTCCTGCTCCTCCCAGTCCTCCTACGAGGGACCGAGGCTCAACAACTCGACCGGATCACTCATCGTAGTCGCCAACCGCCTCCCTGTTAGCGTCACGCCCGATTCGTCAGTCGAAGGAGGCTACCGATTCGCGGTGTCGAGCGGAGGGCTCGCGAGTGCGTTGTCGGGCTGCAAGAAGCGGATGGACTTTACTGTGCGTGTTCCAGTTGCAGAGCTGACTCGTATTGGCGTGCTGAATCTATCGCGAGCTAGTGGATTGGATGGCCAGGTACGATAAGCTCTCCTGCTTCCCGGGAGAAGGATAAGCTGAGCGAGCTCTTGCAGGGTTCGACGTCCCTGATATCGACCGCGACTACATCACCAAGCGACTCCAGAACGACTTCTCGTGCATCCCCGTCTACCTGTCTGCGGAAGTGGCGGAGCGGTACTACAACGGCTTCTCGAACAGCATCCTCTGGCCTCTCTTCCACTGTGAGCTCGCGCCGAGGTTCTATAGGCCTGGAGGGAGAGCTGACGTGTAGTATAGATCACCCGGGAGAGATGTCGTTTGACGAGACGGATTGGCTGGCGTATCGCCAGGCGAACCTTCTCTTTGCGGAGGCGATTCAGCGAGAGGTTCAGTCCGGGGACATCGTCTGGGTCCAAGGTGAGTTCATCGAGGCCTCCAAATCACGTGTGAGCTAACCCGCTACACGCAGATTATCACCTTTGCCTCGTCCCCCTCTATCTGCGCGACCTCCTCGGACGCGACCCCGCGTCGATGGGACCGAATGCTCAACGCGACATTGCCGGCATGTTCGACGGCCTCACGCTCGGCCCTCAGGCAGCGTCTCCGAAGATTGGAAGCACAGCACCGAACGGCGTCAACGGGACTCATGGGAGGGTCGTCGTGCCCGAGGTTCAGATCGGATTCTTCCTCCACACTCCCTTCCCCAGCTCGGAGGTCTTCCGGTGCGCTCTACTCAAATCATCTTCCCTAGAGCGACGCTGATTTTTCTTCCAGAGTTCTGCCTGTGCGGCGAGAGATCCTCCTCGGCATCCTCAACTGCGACTTGATCGGCTTCCACACCTACGACTACGCGCGCCATTTCCTGTCCAGTGTCTCGAGGCTGCTTGGCTTCAGCTGTCTTCCCAACAGCAAGTCGTTTAGCTCAACGGAAGTGTGGCCTAGCTGACAAAGGTTCGCAGGCGTCGAGCTCGTCGGACGACATGCGACCGTCGGCACCTTCCCTATCGGCATCGAGCCCAGTCAGTTCCTGGAGGTACGCTCGCTCTACTCCACCCCACCAGCATGGCGCTCACGACTATTTGAACGCAGTGCCTCGAGAAGGACAGCGTCATTCAGCGGGTCGCCGCTCTCCGCCGTCGCTTTGATGGAGTCAAGATCATCGTCGGCGTTGACCGCCTCGACTACATCAAGGGAGTCCCTCAGAAGCTTCACGCTCTCGAAGTCTTCCTCGACGAGCATCCCGAATGGATCGGCAAGGTCGTTCTCGTCCAAGTCGCCGTTCCCTCTCGCCAGGACGTCGAGGAGTACCAGAACCTTCGCGCGTCGGTCAACGAGCTCGTCGGGAGGATCAACGGTCGTTTTGGAACGGTCGAGTTCATGCCGATTCACTTCATGCACCGGAGCATACCGTTCGACGAGCTCACCGCGCTCTACGCCGTCAGCGACGCTTGCCTCATCACCTCGACTCGCGATGGGATGAACTTGGTGTGTCGCAAAAAGTGTCTGTCTGGAGCTCCCTCTGACTGACGCCAACGTCTACAGGTGTCGTACGAGTATATCGCCTGCCAGCAAAAAGGTCATGGAGTCCTCATCCTCTCCGAATTCGCTGGCGCCGCCCACTCCCTCAACGGCTCCCTCATCGTCAACCCCTGGAATACGGCCGAGACGGCGAACGCGATCAACGCTGCCATCACGATGAGTCCCGCGACGCGCGAGGAGAACTACAACAAGCTGTTTGCGTACGTCTCACGGTATACTGCGAGCCATTGGGTGCGTTCGTTTCCCTCCTTTCTCTCGGAGTAAACAGCTGAACTGACTGCTTGCAGGGAACTACTTTTGTTGCCGAGCTTCAACGTCTGCATTCGGAACGTCAAGCGATCACGGAGGCTGAGATTGAGGAGGAGGACTACGAGGGACGTCAACGGCTGCAGCGGCTGAAGCTGACGGGGAACTGAAGGCGGACGTCGATGGGTTTCTCTGCACATACACGCTGTTTTTCGTACCAGTTTTGACGGCTGTGATAAACAGTTTTGTGAGAGCGTCCAAGCCCGACGCGACGGGAGCGCGCCAGCCCGACGTGACCTCGCCAAGTTTGGCTCAGAGACTCTCGCGCCCTCAGGGCTTCCGCCCGTCGACTATCTCAACGATGCCTCATGCCCACCGCCGCAGAACTCCTGAACGCAGAGCTCCTGAACGCCAGCGCAACCAGCGGTCCCCCTCCTTCAACACGACCTGCCTCTTCCTTCCGTTACTCGAACCCCGCCGCCCTCGCCCGCCCTCTCACCTCCGCCTCCAAAGTCGCTCCACTCGTTAGCAGCAAGCCTATTCCCACTTCGACGAGCTGGAAGGGCAAAGGGAAGGAGGTTCAGGGACCGCCCTGGGAGGTCCCTCCGCTGGCGTTGGCGCCGAAGGCTTCCTCCGCTTCGAAATCGCGTGCGGATGGGAGAGCGGTGCAGCAGGGAACGTTTTCTGCTCCTGCAAAGGCGGTTGGCGTGGTGAGAAAGGGAGGGGCGGCTGCTGGCGCGAAGGAGCACGCCGGGACTGCTGGCGCGAAGGAGCACGCCGGGAGTGGGACGGACTCGCTCAGGCGCCGAATGGCTGGACCCAGCGATCAGAAGGCTGGACTGCTTCGAGATCCGGAGGAGGTCAAGCAGATCATCTGGGAGGCGTCGAAGGGGTCGAAGTACTTCCTCGTGAGTCCCCGCTGCTTCTCAGCGAACCATGGCGCTCACCTCTGCGAATGCAGGACCAGCAACGCCGAGACGAAGAGCTTACGGTCAAGGTCAACAAGCTCACGCGCCACCTCGATTCCCTCGTCCAGCAGCGCGGGAACGACCTTCGTGCCGAGGAGGCTCTCGTCGACCAGAAGCTCGCGGCGTACGAGAAGAGGCGTGACCTGAGCCAGACCATTGTCGTCGTCGAGTTCGTCATTCCCTCCCGCCTACAGCTTTGACGTCCTGGACTGACCTGCGCAAACGCACAGCTGCGACGCCTTTTACGCCAGCTGCGAGACCAAGGCGAACCCCAGCCGTTTGTTTGCTTTCGCGCCGGTCGCTCAAGTCTTGAACTAATCTCCTCGTTCACAGTCGCGGGGAAGGCTTTCGCAGTGGGGTCTGGTGTCCTCACGACAGCTTCGTACGAGGCGAGAAAGTATGGGTGTCGCTCAGGTACCGCCTTTTTCTTCAGCAATGTCGCACGAATGCTGATTCCCTTCGTTCGCAGCCATGGTAAGCTTGCCCGTGTTCCTCGTCGGATTCGTTACGAGCGCTTATTTCGAGGCTGGGAACAGGCTGGCTTCGTCGCCAAAAAGCTCTGCCCGCATCTGCTCTTCGTGCCGCTCAACTTTCCTCTCTACACGGCCGCTTCCAAGGAGATCTTCACGATACTCCGTCAATACGGAGACATGTCCCCTGCCTCCCTTGACGAAGCTTGTACGTGCTCGTTCCTTCCGCGCGCCAAATCGTGCGCTGACCCTTGTTCTTACTAGACGTGCGTTCTTCGCCTCGAGTCGCTCGCTCACAATTCCCTAATGCAAGATGCAGTGCTCACTTACTGAATACTGCCGCTCCAACAACGTGACTCCTGCCGAAGCTGCCCGGCGCATGCGCGAGCAAGTTAAGAAGGAGACCGGTACGTTGTTCCAGCTTCTCTCCGCTCTCCTCGTGTACTGACTGCTGGCTCCCCAGGTCTCACCGTTTCTGCTGGCGTCTCCCCCAACTCGATGATCTCCAAGGTGATCTCAGAACCTGCAGCGGGAAATGCCAGTCTAATCTGGACGTCGCAGATCGCTGCCGACCTCAACAAGCCCGACGACCAATTCGTGGTCGATCCAACTCCCGAAGCGTGCATGGCATTCATGCGAGATCTTCCTATTCGAAAGGTTCCAGGAGTCGGCCGAGTACGATGCTTTCGCGGCCTGCCTGACGCTCACTTTCGCTGATCTCGCTTCAACTCCAGGTCAGCGAGCGATGGCTTCAAGCGTTGGGAGTCCTGACCGTCGGCGACATCTACACTCATCGCGGGAAGCTCTACCTCGTCGTGAGTGTCGTCGAGTCCACGTTTTGCTCGATATCTAACGTTGCGCTCATAGCGGGGTCAAATCGGACTGGACTTCCTCTGTCGCGCTTACCTCGGCCTCGGTTCGACCAAGATCAGTCACGGCACGAGAGGAGGACGGAAAGGAATTGGCTGCGAGCGGACGTTCCATCCGACATCGAAGCCTGACGCTCTCTTCGGCAAGGTGAGCTTTCGCTGAGTGCGTCCCGAGCTGTGGCTGACTCTGTCGCTGCAGCTTCGCAAGATTGCCAAGTCTCTGGCGCACGATATGAGCAAGAGTGGCTATTCGGGAAGGACTATCAATCTGTGAGAGCGACGCCGTCTTTCTTACAAGCTCACTAACGCCTCGCCTCTCCAGCAAACTCAAGCACGATACGTACGAGTCCATCACGCGCGCCAAAACGCTCGGCAAGGACATTTACTTTAACGACGAGGACACGCTCTTTCGGTGCGCCTCTTTTCGCTCGTGCTCTTCGGCGCAGTGACTGAACTCTGACCCCAGCGAGGGCGAACGACTGCTCAAAAAGGAGTTCGCCGACCGAGCTACGGCGTTCGCTCACGGCGAGAAGCTCAAGGGAGGAGGAGGGAAGGACCTCTCACTTCGTCTCATCGGTCTTCGCATTAGCAACCTGCGGGACGATCGCAAGGATAAGAAGACGGCGCGCAACTTGAACAAGGTGAGTCTGCGTCGAACCTCTGGCCTCTGTGGGTGCTGAACTTTGTTACAGTGGAAGAAGGACGACAAGGGCGTCGGTGGATCTAATCGAATGGAAGAGGATGTCGATGGTTCGGACGACAGCGCGTACGACGATGACGAGGAAGGTCGAGCTGAAGTCGACTGCGAGGAGGAGGACGAGACGGAAGTCGCGGCGGATCTCGAGGGCCTCAACGAGGTCGAGCCTCCAAAGAAGCGCTTCATCGGCTCGAGCTCCAAAGCGGGAGGAAGCGGTGGCGGAGTGAACGAGGAAGATCGCGTGCGGGAGCTCGAGTGTCCGGTCTGCGCGAGGACTTTCGAAGCGTCTCCTGCGGCAATGGCTGCTCACGTCGCTGCGCACTTTGGCAAGTCGCAAGTCTCCCCTTCTTGCGCTGCTCGCTAATGATCATGTTGCAGGCGACGACGATGCGAAGGGGAGCGCGAAGAGGAAGGGGGCGACGTCGACGGCTCCTGCGAAGAAGAAGAAGCGAGGGATGATGGACGGATTCCTGAAGAAAGCCTGAAGGAGCGCGAGATGTTTGTGCTTGTTGTAAATCCATTCGCTTTTGCAGTCGTGTGCAGAGGGGGATTCAGAGAACTGCTCTTGATCCGGGGTTCCGGGAGGGTGAGCTGCTGTGGTGGCTTCGACTCCGTTCGCCGCTACGATAGCAGGAACGCGCGCAGACTGCTCTTGATAGCCACTGTAGATTCTTTAGTCGCCCGTCAATAGCAGGTTAGACTTGGTTAGACCAACAGCTGGCCGCTGCGTTTGAGAGCGGCGCGGTCGCCTGCGCGCTTGCGTTTGGGGTCGCTCCCTCGCCTCCTCCTCTTCGACTACTTACTCCACACTCTCCGACTGGTACGGAAGCCACTAACGCACCTCACGCCTCAGAGTCGCCTGAGCATTCCCTACGCGGCCCACGAATCACGTCGACTAGCTTGACCTGCCCACTCTCAGCCTACTCGACCACCTCCCCGACCGCCCTTCCATCCGCCTCTCCTCCTTCTCTTCCTCTCTCTCCGCACCCCTGGGACGCGCCGGAATGAGCAAGGCTCTCAGCAGCAACGGAGGCAACAGGAGCACGAACCGCTTTTCAGCTCTCCAGTCGTTGGCCGCCGAGCAGGATACGGAGATTGAGGATGAATTGGCCCGAGGTGAGCCTTCAAATGAGTGTACTTCGGGGGAAAGGGGCGGCGAACGCCACGGGCAAAGGGGAGTTCGTAGGTGGAGACAGCATGGATGAGACTATGAGGAGGTGTGTGCGGGGCTGCTCCAGACGCACGCGTAGGAGGGAACTTACGCCGTGTCGAGCAGCTAGTTCTCCATAGGAACGGGAACGGTGCCGTAGCCATCTTCAGGAGCCCCCGCTGACTTGGTGTTCCACCTCTCCCCAGCTCAAAAGCGCCTGCGCGACCTCAAAGCCCGCATCTCAGCTCAGTCCAAGAAGAACTTTGTGCTCGAGCGTGATGTTCGCTACTTGGACAGTCGGATTGCGCTCCTTATCCAGAACGTGAGTGCGCGCGAGAAGCAGCAGCTGGCGACGAAGGTGGTCTCGTGGTCGAGTAGGGAGCTAACGGTCCCTTTCAGCGCATGGCCCTGGACGAGCGAGAGGAGGTACGAGAGCACCTGGAGGATATCGACGAGGGACAGGACACCAACCTCGACGATCGTAGGATGCAGGTTCGTCCACTTCCATTCCTCGCGGGGCTCCACCAGCTAACGCCACGCTCGCTTCTCCAGCAATACGCCAACCTCTTCTTCTTGCTTCAGTCTGAGCCCCGACATATCGCTTCCCTCTGCCGCCTCGTCTCCCTCAGCGAAATCGACACGCTACTACAGACGGTCATGTTCACTCTCTACGGAAACCAGTACGAAAGTCGCGAGGAGCACTTGCTTCTCACCATGTTCCAGGCAAGTCCTCGTCCCGCTTGCTTCAGCGCGTCAAGCTAACCTCCCGAAATCTACGCAGTCCGTCCTCTCCGCCCAATTCGAGACCGCCACCGAGTTCGGATCCCTCCTTCGCGCCAACACACCTGTCTCGCGGATGATGACGACCTACACGCGGCGAGGACCTGGTCAGAGCTACCTCAAGAGCGTATTGGCCGAGAGGATCAACAGTCTCATCGAGCACAAGGATCTCAACCTCGAAATCAACCCTCTCAAGGTGCGTTCACGACGGAGGAATCGGGAGCGCTAGCTGATGGTTTCCTTGCGAACAGGTCTACGAGCAGATGATCAACTCGATTCTGGACGAAACTGGAACCCTTTCCGACGACCTTCCCAAAGCCGTCTCTCCCGAAACCGCCGCAGCGAACCCCGACGTTCAGAACATCATCGCCCCTCGACTCACGATGCTCATGGAAATCGCCAACAGCTTTCTCCTGACGATCATGGACAGCATAGACAGCGTGCCGTACGGGATTCGCTGGATCTGCAAGCAGATTCGGAGCTTGACGAAGGTGAGCAAACGCGCAGGCGGAAGGACAGCAGGAGAACGACTAGCTAAGCGCACTCCTCTCGCAGCGCAAGTATCCCGAGGCGACTGATTACGCCATCTGTTCTCTCATCGGTGGCTTCTTCTTCCTTCGCTTCATCAACCCGGCCATCGTCACTCCTCAAGCCTACATGCTCATCGACAGCTTGCCGACCAGCGCCAAACATCCCCGGCGGACTTTGACTCTGGTACGTCGGGTGGTCGACGAGCGGCGGGTGCTGGTGCTCAGTTATCTACCTTTGCAGATCGCGAAGATGCTGCAGAACCTCGCCAACAAGCCGTCGTACTCGAAGGAAGCGTACATGATGAGCCTCAATCCTTTCGTCGACAACAACAAGGCGAGGATGAACGCGTTTCTCAACGCGTTGTGCGATGTTGGAGACTTTTACGATACGCTCGAGGTGCGTGTTCGTTCGCCATGCGCACTGCTGCGATCTCTGACCCCGTTTGGCCTTCGAAGATGGATCAGTACATGGCGCTGTCGAAGAAGGACCTCCAGATCAACATCACGATGAACGAGCTCTACAACACGCAGTCTCTCCTTGTTCATCACCTCGACTCTCTCGTAAGCTGGCTCATCATCGTCTCAGAATCGTCGCTGACGCTCGACCCAGGCTCGCAACGACAAACAGCACCTCCGCATCCTTCTCGACGAACTCGGAACTCCTCCCGCGCAAGTACCTCGCAAGGAGAACCGAACGATTGAGCTGCCGCTGTACAGTCGGTGGGAGATGCCGATTCAGGACATCACGACGGCGCTCATGGCGGAGAACAACGTCACCCAGAACGACATCCTCTACATGGAGACCAAGTCGATCTTCGTCCAGCTCATTCGATCCATTCCTCAACTCGCCGACCGCCGCCCTATCGTCCTCCCTGGCATTGCCGAACGCGCTGCGACGGCCAAGGACGCCACTCTCGTTCGCAAGGGGATCAAGGTCAAGGAGATGCTCCGCGAGCTCGAGGAGCTGCGCCTCGTCGACCGCAAGGACTCGTACAAGCTTCTCACGGACGAGGTGACGAACGAGCTCATCCACCTCGGCAACTTGCGCGAGAAGGTCGTGCTCGAGACGCGCTCGCTCGAGGCCGTGTACAAGACGATCGGCGACCACAACAACTACCTTCGGTCGCAGCTCGAGCAGTACAAGGCGTACCTGCAGAACGTGCGGCAGACGAGCAGCGGCAAGGGCAGCAAGGGGACCAGTGGCGTTGGAGTCGTCACGATCGCTGGGAAGGACTCGAAGCCAGCCAAGTCGCAGCTTTTGGGACCGTTCAAGTTTACGCATGCGCAGTTTGAGAAGGACGGCATCATCATGGAGACGAATGTGCCTGAGAACAGGTACGTTTCGCGAGATCTTGAAAAGGGAGCGGCGGCTGACGTGTTTCATTGCTGCAGACGTGCGAGCATCTTCTTCCTCGTTTCGTAGGCGTCTCGTTCTCTGCTTATGCGCTGTACGTCGCTCACACTCTGCTGTTCGCAGCTCGCCTACGCCTGGTGCGTTCCTCATCGCTCTCCACTAGTAAGTCCATTCGCTTCCAATCTCCTGCGATCTTTGCTGACCACCTCTCTTCTTCTCGTACAGCAAAGGACGTGAGAAGGCCATTCTGGAAATGGAGTGCAAGATCGATGATCTCCTAGAAAAGGTGCGGACTCCTGCTCTTCCTCGTCGTCGACGCCCAACTAATTCCGTCTTTTGTCTTGGCCAGCAAAAGGACGGCATCGCTCTCCTCGACCTCGAATACGTTAGCCTGAACGTTCCTCGCGTCCTCACCTTGCTTAACAAGTACGTATATCCTGACCTGCGCGACGGCTGTCGCTGATCAAGTCGACCGTCGCAGGACCTTCCAACGGAGGAAGTAGTTGCTCGTTCATCCCCCACCCATTCGTTCTGCCTTCGTCTCCTCCTCGCCTTATTCCCTTCCGCTGCTGTGATACCCTTATTACTACCCCGTTTAGCTGTCCCTTGCGAAGGTCTCCCCCTCCTTCGCGTTTGATCAATGGTCTTTCCCTGTGCTTTCTGCGATGTATTCCTGAGGGCGTTTCGGCATCTCGAGCAAGGCTGCTGTGTAGAGAGATTTCGCTGTGCTCCACGTCCGCGGGCAGACGAGAGCCCAGCCCGTCTCAATAGAGTAGACAGACTAGTCCAGTTCGGTCTCCGCCCAGATTTGCCCCTCCTGCGTCCCTCAGCCTTTTCTCTCGATCTTTTCGCCTCAAGCAGCAGACTTTGAGAGCGGCATCCCAGCTCCTCCCAGCCAACTCCTTCTCCCCCTCCCTTCTTCCGGCAACGCCTCCAAGATGCCGTCGTCTCCTCCCAACAAGACCAATCGCGTCCTCAAGCTCAAGATCCTCTTGTGCATCGACACGGTGTTCCTGTTCCTCGAGCTGTTCGTCGGAGCAGCCGTGGGCAGTCTCGCCTTGATCGCGGACGCCTTCCACATGGTGAGTTTCGGCTACCGCAAGGGACCTCAAAAGCTGATCTTCTTTGCAGCTCAACGATGTTTGCAGCTTGATTGTCGCACTGCAGGCGCTCAAGCTTGCTGAGGAGTCTTCTACGTCCGCACGGTACAGCTACGGATGGCAGCGGGCGGAGGTGTTGGGTGCGTGCTCTTCGCGTGGCTCGTGCATTGAAGCTGACCGAGCGATTTCGTTTCAAGGCGCACTCATCAACGGTGTCTTCCTTCTCGCCCTTTGCTTCAGTATTGGATTGGAGGCGATCACCCGGTTCTTCAACTACGTCGGTGCGTCCTGCTTCGTCGAGGCGCCAGGAAGGCGGGAGGGAGCTGACTGTCCCCGCAGAGGTTACGAACCCAAAGCTTATCGTGGCAGTGGGGTCTGCTGGACTCGCTTCCAACATTATTGGGCTGTTCCTCTTTCATGGTTCGTCCTGTGCTCCATCCCCGCTGCTCGGAAGGCGCCTGACCCCTTGCGTGCGCAGATCACGGACACTCTCACGGCGGACACTCACACGGCCACAGCCACTCTCACGGCGACGAGGAAGCAGCCAAGCCGGCTACGAAGCACGTTCACGCCCACGCACCCGCTACCGACCGCACTCCCCTCCTCTCCCAGTCGACCTCGTCTCAGACCCCCACGATCATCCCTTCCTCCGCCACGACGATCCCCATGTCCCGAACCAGCTCGTCGTCTTCCAGCGAGCGTGATCCTCAAGAGCTTGCCGAGGAGGAGCTGTTCGTGCACCCAGGAGAGTTTAGGGAGAATATCGTCAAGGCGGCGCACGAAGCCGGGTACGGGTCGCAGGGCGCGACTCACTCGCGGCACAGGACTCTGAGCGTGTCGGGGATGAAGTTTGGGCATGGGGAGGACGCAGAGGTGTCGCATGCTGGACACGATCATGGGGCCCATGCGGGACACGCTCATGGAGAGGAGGGACACTCGCACGACGAGGCGCCGCATCATGGGCACGGAGGACACGGGCACGACGGAGCGATGAACATGCGCGGAGTGTTCCTTCACGTTCTTGGAGATGCGGTGAGTGGGCCTGCTTGGTGGAGGGAGGATCGCAGCTGATGTTGTCCCTGCAGCTCGGAAACGTCGGAGTTATTGGCGCTGGACTTTTCATCTGGCTCAACGACTACTCGTGGCGCATGTACAGCGACCCAATTATCTCGCTCGTCATCACCTGCATCATCTTCTCCAGCGCACTTCCTCTGGGTACGTCCTTTCCGTCTCTGTTCTGCGGAAGTCTCGCTAAGCTTACCTGTCGCAGTCAAATCCGCCTCGTTCATTCTTCTACAAGGAGTTCCCTCGTCGGTTCCTCTCGATCAGGTCCGCGCCGCCATTGCTGCTGTTCCCGGAGTTCTCAACGTCCACGGTGCGTTCGTTCACCGAATCGTCCTCGTCCAGTCAACTGATGGTTCGCTTTGCTGATCGCAGAGCTCCATATCTGGTCTCTCTCCGAGTCCAAGGCGGTCGCTTCGGTTCACATCATGACGAACGGCAAGGACTTTGTTGAGGTTTCCAAGACGATTCGCAGGGTGATGCACCGCTTCGGTATCCACAGCTCGTGCGTCGTCTCTCCTGCCTTTCCTATCGATATCGCATACTGACTCGTACGTGCCGCAGTACGATCCAACCCGAGATCGTCGAGAACAAGGCCAGCGCTGCTCCCAGTCATGTCACGAGCGCCGACGCCGCCGACATTGACGTGAGTGCCCTTTCGCTCAGATCTCACGCCGTTTGCTGACTCCTCTTCGTAGCTGGAGCAAGATGGCTGCCTTATTCAATGCGTAGACGACTCGTGCGCCGAGAACTCGTGCTGCCCTCCCTCCAATTCGGACGCCAAGTAGGCGTTGCTGCTGGGGGGATTTTTTTAACGGCGTCGAGAGGCGTGCGGAGGATTGTTTTGAATGGAGATTGTAATGGGCAAAGGCTAATAGACAAACGTTGAGGGGAGGAGCACAAAGCTAGCAGACAGTCCCGGCCCCGCGTCACGATTTCGCGAACTCCGGCTGTCTCTTGGGTTCCTACCAGAACGCCCCCTCAGCAGGATCGGGACAAGCAAGACTCAGCTTCTCCGCCATGTCGCACCTCAACCAGAACGACCAGTACAACCACTCCCAGCAGCAACGCCCCCGTTCGGTGGCCACTGGAGTCTCCCGCAAGAGCTCCATGGCCTCAAGGAACAGTCAACTAATTAAGAAGAACACAGGTCAGGCCTCCTTCGTATACACTCTGGTGGAATACGGGAGCACGAATGGGGCAGCGGGAGGGAGGAGGGAGGGAGAAGGTTGGACCACCCTCGGCCTTGAGGTGGCACGAGTGGCTGGTCCTCCTTTGTTGTCGTGGCTCAAGCTGGCGGGGGAGGGACGCTCGACCTTGGAACTGAGCGGGGGCAACTACTGGGTGCAAGCAGGACACTCGCTGACCTCGTTGGCCCTTCTCAGGTCCTCACGAACTTCGACCTTCCGACATCCTCATCGAGCGCTTTCAGGCGTGGAAGCGCCTCGTCAAGAACCTGATCGCCTACTTTGAAGGCATCGCCGACATCGAGGTGAGTTCTCTCAGCGTACTCTGTAGACGAGCCTGACCCGCTGTCGCCAGTCCAATACCGCAAAGGAACTCACCAAGCTCGGCGGCGTCATCCAAGTCCCGTTCCCCGAGGGCCAGCAGTTCTTGGGCGAGGGAGGAGTCCAGGACATCTTCTACGGCGTTGTACGTGCTCACCACTGCTACACCTATCCGTACACTTCTAACGCCGCCGCCCGCCCCTCGCAGCGTGAGAAGACCCGCCAAATTGCCGACCACCACGCCAACCTCGCTCGCACTGTCGAGGGCTCCATCGTTCAGCACCTCCAGAAGCTCCGCACCGAGCTCAAGGCGCACGTCAAGAACATTCAGCAGGACACGGGCAAGCTCGCCGCCGCCGTCGCCAAGGAGCGCGAGCTCTCGACCAAGATGATCACCGACCTTGCGAGGAGTATCACGATGCTCAAGAACACTCCCATGGGTGTGCATGCGAAGGAGGATCCCTGGTGCGTTCCATCTCCTGCTGGTTCGATTCAAAGGAGGGGAAGCTGACGTCGTCGGGATCGACAGGTACACGAACAGTCTCGTCGCGCACCAGCTCCAGAAGCAGGTCAACGAGGAGAACGCTCTCCAGAAGAGCATCATCATCATGCAGCAGAACTCGGAGCACTTTGAGGAGGGCGTCGTTCGCGCGATTCAGATGGCTTGGTCGACCTTTGACGAGTGGAAGTACGTCGTCTCCTTCTCGCTCACGCTCGCGTCGTACCTGCTGAGCTGATTCCCTTCGCCCAGCTCTCGCGCCTCGTCTCAGGTTCAGGAGACCTGGGGTGCCATGGGCCAGCTCATGCGCTCCGTCGCGCCGACGACCGAGTGGATCGCCTTCGCTTCTCGCTCCGAGTACCTCCTCGATCCCGACACGCCTCTCCGCAACCCCATGACGATCAACTACCCCGGCAAGGACGACCCGAGCGTGATCCCCGTCCACCAGGGCATCCTCAACCGCAAGAAGCGCTACACCAAGACCTACAAGGAGGCCTTCTACATCCTCACGCCTGCCGGGTTCGTCCTACCGCTCGCCTGCCTCAACGAGCTCCTCGCTGACACCTCCTTCTTCGCAGCTACCTCCACGAGCACGCCTCTTCGGATTTGACCAAGCACCCCAACCCCGAGCTCTCCCTCTTCCTCCCCGAGTGCACGCTCGGCGCGCCGACGAACCCCAACGCGCGTTCGCACAAGTTCCACATCGAGGGCAAGAAGGCGGTCGGTGGCGACGTCGGACAGAAGAACGGCCTCTGGTCGATGGACGCTAGCTTCACTTTCCGCGCGAGGAGCCACGACGAGTTGATGGAGTGGTGGAACGACTGCAAGCAGTTGAGCAAGGTCTACCGTGCGTTCTCTCTCCCCCGTTTCTTCCTTGCGTTCGCAGCTCACTCGTGATCCTCCCGCGCAGTCACGTCGTCGGAGCCTTTCGATCGCTCTGGACCCGTTCCTGCCGCCGTCCGCGCCGCCGGTTACGTCTCCGAGGAGGAGGAGTCCGAGGAGGAGGACGGATCGTCGGTTGAGGAAGAGACGGACGAGGAAACGGACGAGGAGGAGGAGCCTCACCGCTCGCATGCTCATGGCACCCAGACTCAGGCTCAGCCCGTCGCCGTCGCTGTCGCCGTAACCGCTGCTGCTCCTGAGGCGCCCAGCTACTCGGCGCCGGCGCAGGGATCGGGGATCGAGGTTGGGCCGAACGGCTACGCGGTTGAGAAGAAGGGATTCGGTGGTCCTGCCGGCGACGCCGAGGGGAGTGGCGATTTGTCTCGCAGGCTCAGTCGTAAGTAGTAGGTACGTTTTTTTTTCTCATCCTCGTCGTCGTTCAGCACTGACGGAGTTGAGCAGAAGTCGCCTGAAGGTACTTCGGTTCCCGCTGCTGCTGCTGCCCACCAGGACGAGGAGGAGGAGGAGACCGACGACGAGACCGACCACGAGCAGGAGGGCGCGGCGAAGCCCGCTCCCGGATTGCTTTCACGCTTCGTCGAAGCGATCGGAGGCAGTGGCCCTTCGGCGTCGCCGCCGACGTCGGTCAAGGGCGACGAGGCGAAGGCTTGAGGAGTGAGTCTTACCGTTTTCGTGTTCGACAACTTCGGCCTCGCAAGAGTCGCTCGCTGCTGCGTCGCTCGGTCTGAGTGGCTCAGCTGGATCTCAACTACCAACCCTCCCTCGCCGAGCGAACGCTGACTTGTCCTTTTTCTCGCACAGCTTGATGATATGTAGCTTGGATCTGTGTGACGCTTCGTTATCGATTCTTAATACGCGTGCTTAGTCGCTGCAACCAAATCATTTGTACTGGAAGAGGAGAAGAACGCGACAGAGAGAAAAACGCCGAGTCGGAAAGGTCGAAGTCGAGGAAGGTCGAGGCGTCGACGCTCCTCTTCCTCCCTCCTTTCTCGTTGTGGAAGCGAACACGCTTGACTGAAATCCAAGCAAGGCCACCGAACGACCTGAACACCCTTAGCGCTTTTCCTTCGCGTCGACCCTCGCCAAAAGTCTCCAGCAGCTCTCCGAGGCCTCCGGGACACCAGCTGGGCCACCCTCAGCCCGATCAACGATGCTGGCCTTCCAACGCCAGGCGGCAGCACCTCTCCAGCCGTCACCTGGACCGCCAACCTACGCGCAACCTCACCCCCGCCCCACCTCCCCTTCCCGATCCCTCTCCTCGACCTCCTCCTTCTCAACCGCAACCGCACCTCCTTCCACCTCCTACCACCGCCACCTCCGCAGTCCTCCATCGCTGAAGTGGATCACAGCTCGCTGTGCTCTCACCTCTCTACGGTCGTGCAAGGCGCCGAGGACGTCGGAGGTCACTTTCGGCTCGGCGTGAGATGGGGCTTGCGCTTGAGCTCAGGAACTCCGCGTGATGGAGGTAGCAAGCGCCGCAAGGTAATTCAAGCGCTTTGGTACCTGCAGCTGGGATTCGTAAAGCTAACGCAGCGTCCGTTCGGTCAGGTGTCGATGCCTCAGTGCGCAAAGTGCTCTGCGACCTTGGCGAGGCCGCTCCTGTGCTTGGAGTGCGGTGTCGTCTTGTGCGGAGGCGAGGACGGGGGAAAGTCATGCTCAGGAGCACGCGAGGGCTAGTAGGCACGATCTCTGTGAGTTTGGCAGCGTCGGGGTGGTCCGAATGATGAAGCTGATGACGCTCTCGTCTAGTCCTCGACCTGCACGCAAACTCAACGTACTGCTTTGCCTGCACCGACTATGTGTACCATCCGACGCTTGACCGCGTCGCAGCCGTCGAAGAAGTCGCCAACGAGGAAGGGAGGGTCACCGCCGCGACCTCCGGACGTGCGTTCCCTCTCGAGCCTTCGCATGTGAGCCTCGCTAACGACTTGCCGTCCTTTTTGCTAGCCAAACGTAAGCGCCGTCCGTTCAAGTCTTGGATCCCAAGCTCTCTCAGCTCTGCGACTCTGGAGACCTCCTCTCGTGAGCCCCCTTCGCAGTGGCTACCGTCAGGACCCGCCTAACTTCGTACTCTCACGTCAGCGAAAGGTCTCCGCAACCTCGGACAGACCTGCTACATGTCGGTCATCCTTCAATCATTTATCCACAACCCTCTGCTGCGCGCCTACTTCCTCTCCGACCGCCACAACCGCGACCTGTGCACGCGAGGTCTCGACGGCGACACGCCTTGCCTCTCGTGCGAACTCGACCGGCTATTCTCCGAGGTGAGCTCATACTTTCCAAGGAGAGCTGAGGAGGTGTTCGCTGACCATTTCGTATCGCTCCTAGTCCTACGCGGCCGACTCCTCTCCCTTTGGACCGACCCACTTCCTTCATTCTTTTTGGCAACACTCGACCGAGCTCTCTGGTTACGCCCAGCAAGACGCTCACGAGTTTCTTATTTCAGGTTCGTCTTCGCGTCTCGTTCCTGCCGACACCCTTGCTGATCGCAGGCTCTGCAGCTCTCAACCTCCTCCACTCCTCGACGCCTGGCTGCTCGAACTCCGACTGTACCTGCCCCGTCCATTCGACTTACGCAGGGCAGCTTCTCAGTCGCGTTACCTGCGGCAAGTGCGGCAACATCACGACGTCTGCCGACCCCTTTCTAGACCTAAGCCTCGATCTTCGCACGGCAAAGAAGGAGATTGGCGTTGCGGAGGGGGAGAACACCCTCGCCGGTTGCTTGACCAGGTTAGCTTGCGTGCGAAGCTGGAAGTGTGACGCGCGCTGACGATCTCTACCAGGTTTACTCGACCTGAGCAGCTCCCGCCGAACGAGTACACCTGCGCAGCCTGCGGAGGCTCTGAACACATCGCAAGCAAGCAGCTCAGCATCAAGAAGCTTCCGCCTGTGCTCAGCATCCAGCTTAAAGTTCGACATTCCTTTGCCGCCGGCCGAGCTTGCGCTGATGACCTTCCCAACTTGCAGCGCTTCGAGCACACGACCGGCGCACACAAGATCGATACGCCTGTGCGGTTCCCCCTCAAACTCAACATGCGCCAGTACACTTCAGCGTCTCTCGACAAGGGTGCTGGCTTTGCTGGGTGCGTACCTTCAGACTCAGCACGATGCCGAGCCTGATCGCGTTCTTTGCTGCAGCGATGATCCCGAGTCGCTTTACGAGTACGAGCTCTTCAGCGTCGTCAATCACGAGGGAACGACCAATAACAACGGCCACTACACGAACTTTTGTCGAATCGAAGACGACGTGCGTCCTCCCTTCTCCCCGCCACTCGCCCGCCCACTGACAGTTGACTCGCAGTTCTTCTGCTTCGACGACGAGAAGGTCCGTAGAGTCCCTCTCCCGACGGTCCTTGGCTCGCAGGCCTACCTTCTCTCGTACTGCAGGCGAACGCTGGGCTTCGCGGCTTAGATCCCTCGTCTCCCTTTTGTATACACACGCCCCCTGCCCCTTCAGCATTCGCATCACTTCTGTAATTTGGCATTGGCTCATCGTCGCGCTGCCGAGAGCTAGGAAAGAGAGAGCGCCTGGAGAGAGGAGCTCGAGGATTCGGCCGAGCCTGCGTGCGAAGCTGAAGAACGAGCAGCGTTGTGGCCTCGAGTGATGCATGCAACTAGTTACAAGTCATCGCTGCGTCGCCGCCCACCACGCTATCCCAACTACCGCTCCGCCTATAATCGCAAAAGGAGGGAAGATGTCGAACGTCTCGGTGGCGACGAACGCACTCCCCGCAACGGCGATCCAAACTCCGTCCTGGTCGAGCGAACGATATATCGCAGGGACCGCCGCAGGATCGTCGCTTGGGGAGAGGAATCCGATGCGGAAAAGGCGGTAGGCGGCCGAAAAGATCTGTAGCGAGGTCAGTCGGAGCCACCACCTTGCGAGAAGGGGACGAACCAGGCCGACGGCGGTGGCATTGAGCCCTCGCAGAACGCTGCGAGTAGCTTTGTTGGCTCTCCAGCGGGTGTACAACGGTAGAAGCCCAATTTCAAGGAGGATTCCGGGGGCATAAATGGCGAGGAATCCTAGCAAACCGCCCACGAGAGGCTGTTGCGGGAGGACGAGAACGCCGAGGAACACGGCAAAGTTGAAGAGTGGTCCTGGCAGGGTTTGAATGATAGCGAAGCCGAGAAGGAAGTCTCGAGGAGTTACCCTTGTGGTAGAGGAGGTTAGCTGACGGAGGAGCTGACCACTGAGGCACGCACCAGCCGGGCTCCACCGTGTAGCTTCGCAGGAGGGGAATAACGACTGGTCCTCCGCCCTGTCAGGAAAAGGGTCAGAATCCATCCTGGTGATTGACTAGAGAGTACGCACAAAGATGAGAGTTCCAGCGAGAATGAGATTCGTTGCGAAATCGAGCGCTCGCTGTCCAGACACTTTGGCACGAACGACCAGAATAACGACGAGGAAGGCAAAGAAGCCAGCAACGCTGTGAGTTTTGAGTTAGTCAGAGCTCGCGCAAGAAGAAGAAACGTCATCTACAATGCCATCCCACCACGGACACTGAGTCGGAAGTAGGCGTGATCGTCGGTGGCAGGTAGGGAGTGCTCCTCGAGAGACCGAGGAGGATAGCGGCGCGAGACGGTGGAGGATCCAGACGCATATCGACGCAAGCTTTGCTCGGACCTGGCAGCTTGCGGGATTGGAGCCGGGAGGTTTTGTTCCTCGAGCTGGGGAGGTCTCGGTTCGGGGGCATGCGTACCCCTCGTTCTTGCGATCCGTGATGACGCCCGACTCTTGACGAAGTCGAAAATGAACGTTGTAGCTCCGCCTGCGACCATCATGACGGGGTACAGCCATTGTGATTCATCTGCTCGAGTTGGGTTAGAGTTGGTGGGGTTTCGACGGCGGAGACTCACAGCAGCACGAAATACAGGCGCTAGCGAGGACGACGATCCTCGTGGTGTGGTCGGTGATAACTTTAGCTGATAGTGTGTAGGCTGCCACAGCAACGAGAGCCACAGCGGCAGCGTTGAGTCCCTGGAAGGCACGGTCAGCAAGAAGCGTTGCTCGAAGAGAGCATGGACGCACGCTGAACAAAGCGAAGACAACAGGGGGTAGCGTAGACGGGATTCGCTGGACTGCAAAACCGAATCCGAGCATCACGAGCGCGCCGGGCGCCCTTCAAGAAAATATCAGGACCTCTTCGTCAGCGACGTTGAGAAATAATGAACGTACGAAAGGAGAATAACCGAGAGGAAAGCAGGTAGGTATCCACTGCGCAGAAGGATAATAGAGAACGCAAGCTGCAAGCGTCGTGCGGTCCTTAGCTGTCCAGCGCTCCGCAGTGAAATCAAGCGCACCGATATGAACGAGGGCCCCGGGAGGGCACTGCCTAGTGCGAAGAGATCCGTGAATTGTTCTTCGCTTGCCCATTGCTCTTTCACAACGAACACCTGGAGTTGGTTCAGTCTGAGAGAAGGAAAGGAATGACTGGGCGGCGCTCTGGCAACGCACCCTCCTACACAGCACAATGTTGGCTGCTGTGCCGCCGAAAGCGGTGAACCCTAGATCGACGTGTTTTAATACCGTTCGTTCCAGAGGGAGTCCATCAAGGCTAAGATGGCTCACCCAAGGGCCCAACGACTCTGAGCACCTCCGCAAGTCGAGCAGTAAGGGACCGGTGAGTCATTCGGTGTGCGGGTCGAGCTCTGATCCACTGCACTGCCTGATACTGCTTGATAGGAGAGCTTGAGAGGTGCAGAGCCTCGAAATGGGAGAGGGAAGGGAGGGCGCCTTCGCGAAGAGAATGGCGTGATTCGTTCCCGAACTTGAAGCTTGAAGGCCAAGCGTTCACCCGGGAGAGGAAGCCGACGAGAGAACGAGGGGAAAGATCAAACAGTGCTTTTTTGTTGTGGGAGGGCACTCGAGGGGAAGCAGGAAAGAGGGGGAACACTGGCGCAGCGCCCAAACTCGCGGTCTCCACCCAACTCCACGCGCTCAGGTCACTTCCCTCTACTAGAGTTGGTCGATACAGTCTATTGCACCAGCTCCACGCAGCTTTCTACATTCGGAACCCTCTCGTAAAACCTGCGCAACGAGGCCGTCGATCAGCGAGAACCGAGAGAAGCGAGGCAAGCCAACTCACAGCATGTACGCCTTGCTCCGCAAGACCTCTTCGAGTGTACACAGACGCACCAGCTCATCGGAGCAAAAGAACCACTTCCTCGCACGCTGGACCTCCTCCTTCCCCTCCTCCGCATCGACGACTGATGCTCCCTTGCCCTTCTTGTCCCGGTACCGATCCGACAGCACGTACGAGGTGTAGTGACCTTCGCGTAGGTTGCCGTGGTGCACGACGACGGCGTAAAGCCGGTAGCGTGCCGTTCCGACCACGAACTCGTCTGCGGGCCCTTGGTGTCGCTGCCCGGGCCAATGCCGATAGTGGTGCGCCGCGTGCTTCTCGTCGACAGCCTTTGCTCCGGTTCGACCTGCGGACGCGCGAGGAGGCTTCTCGAGAGGGGCGAGGAAGGGGGTGAGGTCCATTTCTTCCGGAAAGGAGAGGAAGTCGTCCCTCTTCTTGAGGTTCATAAAGGCGTTGCCGAACAGCGACGACTGCGACGTTTGCTGGAATCGCTTGAAGTGGATGGCGAGGACGGGAGGGAGGTCGGGGGCAGAGATAAGGTAGCGCTTGTGGGCTCGGCGGAGGACGTGTCGGGCGGCGCGAGGAGGAGCGGCGACAGGGAGGGAGAAACGAGTCGAGGTCGAAAGGTGAGTGGAGAGGCTGGCGGCGGAGGGGGGACGATGGAGGGACGCGCTGGTAGCGGTGGTGGCCGAAGTTGCGGAGGTGGTGCCTGATACGGCGGAGGCTGCGGCGGCGGAGGGAGCGTCTGGGGTAAGAGCGAGAACGTTCGCCTTCGTGAGAGGGAGCTTCGACGACGACGTGGTCTCGACCGACGTGTCCGTCGCGCTCCCATCCTCGACGTCGTCGAGGTGAACGTCCGCGCTTCCCTCGCTCATGTGAGCGTCGCCGCTCGTACTCGACGTTGGCGAGCGCGGAACCGGGGTGGCTTCCTTGTCGCCGGCCGACAGTTCCAGGAACGGAGGCACGCCCGGCGACGCAGCCGAAGTGGCGTGGGGCGTCGAAGCCGAGCCTGCGTCGTCCAGACGCTCGCCGACGTCGCTGGCGCTTGCCCGCTTCTTCGCTCTGCGCTCTTGCTGCCGATCTTCCTTTGCGATGCGCCGACCGTGAACCATCTCGGGGTTGAGAAGCTTCCAGCACTGCTTGCACGAGTAGAGGTTGTCGCCTTCGAGGACTTCGACGGCCGTGAACTGAGGAAGGGCAAAGGTCAGCTTGTGCAACAGCGACGACGGAAAGAAAGGACTCACGTTGACGAAACACTCGTACAAGTCAGTCGATGGGAGAACGGGGACCTTTGGCTGGAGCTGAAGCTTCGAGAGAGCTTGCGTCGCCGTGACCTGCGCTCCAGCCTTGTTCGGCTGCGCCCACCGGAGCTGAGCAGTGATAGGACTCGACGACGACCCCGGGATCGTGGCGAGGATCTTGCGAACGTATGCGGCGTGTTCGGGAGAGGGCTTGGGGATCTTGTGCTTGTGCGATGCCGGCCGGCTGGAGCCGCTGAGGACTGATATCGTACGTCCGAGAGGCGAGGGGTCCCGCGAGGACGATCCCGGCTTGTTTTCGTTCGACGTCGTGCCCCAGAAGGGCTTGCGAGATTCGCGGAGGTGGCTTGGGTCGAGCGACTTGCGGCGAGAGACCTTGTTGCCGTTGCTGCCAGGCAGAACCTCCGTGTCGGTATGCGGAACGTCCTCGTCGGGTTCTGCTTCCGAGGCGGAGGCGCTGGCTTCGGTTTCGGAGAGGGAGATGATGGGTTCGCGACGGAGAGGTAGGGTGGGGGAGGTCGGTTTCGAGGGCTCAGCCTTCTTGGAGAAGAACCCGGCTTGCAGAGATCGCTTGATGCGGTCGCGCTGGTGAGGAAGACATCAGCTGAGTTTGTCAAGCGGGGCTTCGTCGCGTACCTTTCGCATTCGGTTTCCGGCATCGTCTTTGAGGGACAGCGAGAGATCCAAAAAGTCCTCGTGGGTGAGCGAGACTGCGAACCATGTCCATCAGCTTCCATCGTTCCCAACGAAGGAATAGCTCAATAGCTCACCATGCTGGCACTCGTCGCAGATCACCACACTCGCCAGCTTCCCACCAAAGACGCTATCGATGAACGGTCGAGGCTTCTCCGCTCATCCTCACCCTCCGAGCTCATCCTCACTCTCCGAGCTGTCCGAACTACTCCCGCTCCCTCCACTGCTCTCCTCACTCTCCTCGTCCTCCTCATCATCCGCATCGTCGACATCCTCCACCGGTATCTTCACCTCTCTTTGGTCTCCAAGCGTTGGCGGCTCGTCGGATGGGCGGGAGAGCTGCATCGTGGGTCGAGGAGGAGGCGCGGGTTCAGCGGCGCGCAGAGTCATGCGGCGGCGCTTCTTGGGGGTCGAGATCGTCGAAGAGACAGGAACGACCTTGAGCTTCTTGATAAGCTGAATCGGGAGTCGGGCATCAGCTGGGAGCGTGCGAAAGAAGTAGATTAGGAGCGTACGTCGACTTCCTCCATGAAGACTCCGTCGATCAGGTGGCCTGGAGTCCCTCGTTAGTTCCGCTGTCGTACCCTTCTTTCAGCAATTAGGACGTACGAAGGAGCTCGTGAGAGTCTTGCTGCGTCGCTTGAGCATACTCCTCGTGCTTCTTGGCCAGCTCCCGAAGCAAAGCCTTTGGGTTGAACGGCTTCTTGGATGGGAGCATGTCGGTTGTTGGCGGCGAGAGAGTCGAGAGGAGGGCGAGGAGAGCTTGGGAGATGGGGAGGGGGGAAGGGAGGGTAGTCGGGTCGGAGTTGTAAGCCGGTGAAGCGGGGGAGAGGGCGAGGAGAGCGGGAGAGGTCGAAGGAGGAGCGGCTATGAGGGCGGCTAGGGGTCGGGTGACGGAGAGACTCTGCAAGATGGTGTTGTAGAAGCAGCTGCAGTCCTGAATCAGCTCGAAAGAACGCCGAGGGACGTGGAGATATGCTGAGGTTGAGCTCACGAGTTGCCCAGGTTGAGTAATCCAGTCCTGCGAGCGTGGAGCGTTAGCTACGTAATCCACTGTACCAGCCTTGCGAGAGAACTCACTGCAACACATCGACGTCGTCCCGCTCTCGACCTGTGTACGACGACACCGTCCCTGACCTGCTCCTGCGGCCCTTGTGCATCTAGCGGTCTTCTCCCTGTGCGATCTGCAGAGCTACAAATCAGCTTGCAGCTCCCTGGACGGCGCACATCGTTGCCCAACACCCGATCCTCCATCTCTGGCCGAACCGTCGACTGACGCCCTCTCCTCCTCCTCCTCCTCCGGAAGTGCTGGACCCGCCAGTTCCTCCCACCGTACCGCCTTGGCCCTCTCCTATGATACCAGTGCATCGCAAGCCGCACTCTGTCCTCCTCCGCCGCCACGCCGGGGGCTGCACACGTCGCTATCCAAGGAGATTGGTCCAGATGGGAGGAAGCTGCCCACCTTCGACGTGTTGGCTGGTTCGTTCGGTGCTCGTCGTTCGGGCGGTGGTGCTCTAAGCTGCTAAGTCTTGTCGTCTGAGTGGCGGTTTGAAGTCGAACGAGGAGGGGAACCCGAAAGCTCGGAGACTCGAGCCAGCTCAGCGCCGCCCGCAGTGTCCGAAAAAGATGACGGTCGCCGTCCCTTCGCAAGGTCTGATGTACAAAGCCCTCCGTAATAACTAGGAGAACAACTACAAACCAGGCTACAACAAAAAAGCAATGAACAGGCACGCGCGACCCGACCCTCTCCCAAGCTGCTCAATCCGAGTCGCCGTGCGGCCAGTACCTGCTCACAAACTCGTCAGTTCCCTCCGCTACTCACGCCAAGCTCGTAGAAAGACGCACCAGAACGGGCCGTGCGGACTCCCATCCTCGTGATCCGGCGTCGACCAAGTCCCCAGCACTCCAAACCGGCTCCCAACTCCGCCCACCTGCACCCCGTTCATCGCCCACTGATCGGCTCCGCTGTACCGAATAATGTACGACCAGTGAACCTCCCCCTCGGGAGTCTTGCGGACGGTACCCCTGATGGAGCGAGCGGGGGTGGCGGAAGAATTGAGGCCGGCATGAGAGAAGGTTCCGTTGAAGTGAAGAGGAGGGGTCGTTCCGTGGAAGGACAGTGGAGGAGTTGTAGAGGTTGTAGAAGGCAGGAGAGAAGAGGAGGACGAGACGAAGGACGGGGAGGGCTCGCTCAGATTCGTCGAAGGGGTGTCGTCCTCGTCCGTCGAAGCAGCGCTTCCTTCGAGCGAAGCAGCGTAGTCTGAATCGTCAGAATCGCTTGAATCATGCACCGCAGCTGGCGGAGTGGGAAGCTCGCCCGACGGGAGGAGCTTGAGCTTGAGAGACATGCAGTCTCCTACGCTTTCACCTTCGCCATGGAGCGAAGGGAGGTACCCCGCGCGTCGGTGAAGATTGTAGTGCTCCCAAACGCGAAAGTCGAGGAAGGCGTAGGTCCCGACCCATCCCGTCGCCTCCACCCCCGCCCAATCGTGCTGCGAAGACGCCGTCTCGCCACTCCTCGTCGAATCCCACCCCTCTGGAAGCTCAATACCATCCCTCTCGTCTTCCGCCCAATCGTCCGCCAGGGCCTCCCTCAAGTTCGCTCCCATCACCGTTGCCAGCGCCTCCATCTTCGTCCAGTCTACGCGCCCGCTCCCGTCGCTCTGGAAAGGTCCCCAGTTGGAGGTACGCAGGAAGTTGAGGCGCTCGTACACGACTTCCCTCGCCCTGGTGCGAGCTCGCGGAGAGCCGAGGGCGTTGCGGGGGTCGAGGTGAGGCGTCGAAAGGACGTGGAGGTAGGAGTAGAGGGATTCCGAGGCCTTGCTGTGGAGAGAAGAAGGACGAGCGCGGATTATATCGAGGGTGAGATGTGGGTTGTCGTGCTGGAAGTAGGTCGAGAGGAAGAGCTGAGAGCGGGAGGGGAGAGGTGAGGTGTGGGGGAGTCGGGTCGTGGCAACGTCTACCAGTGCACGGAGAGTGGCCTCGTGGTCGCTGGCAGAGCCTGAGAGCTTGCTTATTGCGTCGGGGGCGAGCCAGGTTCGGGCACGGATGCGAGCTTGGAGGGTCGATCGGAAGGGGTAGGGTCGATCGGAAGGAGTAGGCGATGGAGGATCGAAGAGGGAGAGGAAGAGTTCCTTCCAGAGAGTGTCGTTGTTGTCGCAGAAGAAGCGCGCCGTCTTGCTCGTCCTCGAGAAGGCTGATACGTCGAGAGGATCCGCGTAGGTGAGCGCCTTGTGGAGCAGCTGCCAGGGAGAGTAGGGCGATTAGTTGGGGTGCCCTCGGACGCGGAGTGAGAGGCGGCTTTACTTCTGGTGGAAGATTCAGCAACATCCTGCGGGCGTACGTTCTTGACCAGGTAGGGCGGTACTACCTATGACCGACGACGGAGACGAGCCTGTTGGACTCGCGGAGATTTCTTTTGTGTCCTCCCTCCCACCTCCCACCACCTCAACGCAGGACAAGATGGAAGCGAGCCAGATTACGATCCTCAAGAAGAGGCCACTCGCTCAAGGCCAAAAGGTCAACACGTTCTGGAGGAAGACTGCACGAGGCAAGGTTCAGAAGGGTGAGCAACTCCGTCTCAGCAACTCAGCCGCACACTCGCTCACTAACACACGCCTGCCTGCAGTCCTGCGAGAGCATTACCTACGTCCTGCTTCCGACTTCCCCTCCATCCCAGCCTCGGTCCCCAACTGGGTCGTCGTAGACACCAACGTCGTCCTCCACCAGATCGACCTCCTCTCGTCCCCTTCCTTCCCCGCCCCTCTCCTCGTCCCTCAAACTGTCCTTGACGAAGTCCGCCACCGCTCTCTTCCCCTCTACAACCGCCTCAAGACCCTCATCGACGAGGACTTTGAAGGAGCCAACGCAAAGCTCGGCAAGAGGGGATGGATCGTTTGGAACGAGGCGATTGAGGAGACCTTTCTCGTGCGAGAGAAGGGAGAGGGTCCCAATGACCGCAACGATCGAGGTGAGCTCGCGTCCCTCTTTGCAGAAGTACCCAAGCTAACCCTGGACGCGCAGCGATCCGCCATCTCGCGTCTTACTACGCCGCCATCCTCGCCGACTCCCCTCCCTCCAAACGCCAAAAGACCTCCTCCTCCGCTACCCTCTCTCGCGCAGAGGAGGCCTCCGTTGTTCTCCTCACAGACGACGCCGACAACAAGCGCAAGGCAGTCGCAGGTGGCATCACGGCGTTCTCGGTCAAGGAATACGTCGAGCTCCAGGCTGTCGCCGTCTCGAGCGTACTCATGGATCTCTTGGCTGCCGTGGGAACTGGACCGGAGAAGAAGAGGGGAGCGGCTTTGTACCCAGAGGTGAGCTGGCATCGGGGGAGGTCGATGAGGGAGGGAGAGCTAATGCGGTTCCGTTGCAGTACCTCGCTCCTTCTGTCCTCCAAGCTGGGATCAAAGCCGGCAAGCTTATGCAGGGCCACTTTAACCCGAACCCGTACAACTACAAGGAGGTACGTGGCGATTCTTCAGGCGTGGAGAGGGCTCGTCCTCATTCGCAGTCTCGCAGGCGACGGTCGCAGTTCACGGCCGAGACAAGCCTATCCTCATCGTTGGCCTCGAGAGCATGAACCGCTCCGTGGCAGGTGACGTCGTGGTCGTCGAGCTCCTCCCCGAGAGCGAGTGGAAGGGAGCTGCCGACGACGTTGTTGATTCCGACAGTGCGTTCGCTTTTGTCCACCTCTCGACTTGACCTAACTCTCTTGCAGCCGTAGCCAAGAACGACGACGTTGAGGAGACGACTCTCGTTCCCGAGACTGCTCCCGCCGCCCCCACTCCGGCCGCCGACATCCAGCCCACCGGCCACATCGTCGGCATCATCAAGCGCAACTGGCGTACCTACGTCTGCCACCTGGACCGATCTTCCCTCCCTCCCGCCGCTCTCACCTCCACCGCTTCGACCCCCATCTTCGCCTCCCCCGTCTCTCGCTCCATCCCTCGTATCCGCATCCTCACTCGCCAAGCCGCCCACCTTTCGACGCAAAAGTTCCTCGTATCGATCGATCGCTGGCCGACGACGAGCAAGTACCCCGAAGGCCACTTTGTACGCGCTTTGGGAGAGGTCGGGAGTAAGGAGGGAGAGCTGGAGAGTTTGCTGGAGGAGTGGGAGGTGCCGTACAGGCCTTTCTCGAAGGGGATTCTGGAGTGCTTGCCGGTTGAGGGGGAGAGCTGGGTCGTGCCGAGTAAGGAGGATGACCCGAAGAAGGTCTGGGCGGGCAGGGAGGACCTGAGGGAGATGATTATCTGCAGTATTGATCCTCCGGGTACGTCTTCATCCGCATCCTCCTGCTTCGGAACGTACAGCTGACTTTCGGTTCGAAGGCTGCCAGGATATCGACGATGCCTTGCACGCTCGGCGCTTGCCAAATGGCAACATCGAAGCTGGCGTTCGTGAGTCGCTCGTCGTCCTTTTTGATATCGCAAAGCTTACGCTTCGTTTCGCAGACATCGCCGACGTCTCCCACTTTGTTCACCCCGACAACGCCATGGACGCCGAAGCTGCTTCGCGCGGAACGACCGTCTACCTCGTCGACAAACGTGTCGACATGCTGCCTCACCTTCTCGGCACGAACCTCTGCAGTCTGCGACCCTTCGTTGAGCGGTTGGCGTTCTCAGTCATTTGGGTTCGTTCCTTCGGCTCTTCCAAACCTCCGGTGCTTTCGCTGATGCTCGCGGCGAGTAGGAGATGACCGAGGAGGGCGATATCGTCAACGTTCGCTTCACCAAGTCTGTCATCGCTTCCAAGGAGGCCTTCACGTACGAGGCGGCTCAGATCCGCAAAGACGACATGTGCGTCTCGGCGTCCTTCTCAGCTCTCGCCGGAACTAATCCCTCGCACAGCTCTCTCGAGGACCCTCTCACGGAAGGCATCCGCCTGCTCAACGCGATCGCGATCAAGCTCAAGGCGAAGCGCATGGCGGCTGGAGCGCTCAACCTGGCTTCGCCAGAGGTCAAGATCCACATGGAGAGCGCCGAATCGTCCGACCCGGTTGATGTGGAGCAGAAGGCTCTGTTTGAGACGAACAGCCTCGTCGAGGAGTTCATGCTGCTCGCCAACATTAGCGTCGCGCAGAGGATCTACGAGCAGTTCCCTCAGACTGCAGTCCTTCGGTGCGTTCGCTCTCTCGCCGGTGGTGGATGATCGTAGGGCTGACTTTGGCTCGCTCGCTGTAGTCGCCACGCACCGCCGCCCAAGACAAACTTTGAGGTTCTTCAGGACGTCCTCGCCAAGCGACGAGGACTCAGCCTCGACGTCTCGACTTCGGCTGCTCTCGCGACTTCCCTGGACGCCTGCGTCGTGCGTTCCTTCGTTCTCTCGTCATTCATCTCGAGCTAACCCCCTCGCAGGACCCTGATCTCCCCGCGTTCAACACCCTCGTTCGCATCATGGCGACTCGCTGCATGCTCTCCGCCGAGTACTTTTGCTCCGGTTCGATCGCCCGCGACGCCTTTGGTCACTACGGTCTCGCCTCCCCCATCTACACGCACTTCACCTCCCCCATTCGTCGGTACGCCGACGTCCTCGTGCATCGTCAACTCGCCGCCGCCGTCTCGGGTACTCCTCTGCACGCCGGATTGCAGACGAAGAGTTTCGTCGAGAAGACGCTCGAGGTCGTCAACAAGCGGCACAGGAGCGCGCAGCAGGCTGCGAGGGCTAGTATCGAGTTCTACGTCGCGTTGGCGATTCAGAGGCGCGAGGAGATTGGCCTCAAGACGAACGGGGAGAAGGTCCAGGCGGAGGCGTTTGTGATTCGCGCGTTCAGGAATGGGCTCGCGGTGTTCGTTTCGCAGTGCGTTTCTCGCTTCGTCTCGTGGATGCTCCGGCTGATGAAGGCGGACAGGTTCGGACTCGAGGGACTCGTTACGTTCAAGCGGGAGAACGAGTACGACGCCGAGACGTACGAGATTGCCGTTCCTTCCGAAGCAGGACCTGCGATCCGGATCGGAGTCTTTGACAAGGTCAAGGTGGAGATTTCGGTTGAGAAGGTGAGTACGCGGGGAGTTGGCATGCGAGATAGTCCTGACTCCATTTTCCGGGCGCGCAGGATCAAAACACTCAGCGAGGACGCGTCAAGATGTCGTTGATTGAACCTGTAGACTCTCGAGGACTCTGAATTATCATACGGCTCCTGGTATACACCGCAAAGAGTCTGAAGTAGACGGAAAAAAGTCCCCTTCGCGCCGCGCGCGTGGCAGATCCAACTCTCCCACGGGACCAGGGTCAAAGTTCGGGAGAATGAACAGCAGAGGTCGGAACAGTAGAGTCGGCTTTCGTTGCTTGAGGGTTGAAGGTCCGACGGGATCCTCTTTGCTCTCTTAACCACTCGTTGTTGAACAGCAACGTCAGTTCGCCCTTTGCTGTCGGAGGAAAGTTGCAGGAGCTGACCCGATACCCCACAGTCAACTCCCCACCCTACTCCTCCTCCCAACACCCCCAGCATGACCGACTTTGAACCCGCGCAAGAGTACGACTTTGTCGTCGTGGGCGCCGGGCCCGCTGGACTGATGTCTACGCTGTGCCTCACGACGTTCGGATTCTCTGTCCTCAACATTGTGAGATAGGGAGTGAGGGAGGTGGGGGAACCCAGCTGATTTTGAGGATCGCAGGACGACCGCCCAGAGCCCACGACGGCTGGACGTGCTGATGGACTGCAGCCCCGCACGATCGAGGTCCTTCGCAACATCGGCGGCGTCAGCATCGACGACACTCCTGGATTCCTCGCTTCCGGCAAGGCTCCTTTCCAGGGCGCTGGACTCGCGAAGCGCATGATCTCCCAGGTAAGTTCTGAAGAGCCTTGAGATGCTGCGAAGGAGCTAACGATGCGTTCCGAAACCAGGGAGTCCGCGTGTACGAGGTCGCGTTCTGGGACCCTACCGCTACTGAGCGTGAGTGCTGTTCGCTTTCCTTTTCCGCGACAGAGCTGACGCCTCTACGCACTCTACAGCCCTCGCTCGCACTTCTCGCGCTCCTTCCTGCCCCTCCTTCATCGACGTCGTCGACAATTATGTGCGTTCTTCCCATTGAGCTCTCCTCGCTCCCAGCTAACGAGCTCCGCAGACCCTCCTTCTGCACCAGGGCATGATTGAGCACTCCTTCCTCGAGTGCGTTGTTTTGCTTAGCTTATTTCGCTGAGAGCTAACGAGCGATCTTCGCAGCGAGATTGAGGCCCGCCGTCGCCGCCTCCCTGCCGACAAGCTCATCCCCGCCGCCGTCGGTGGAGTCAGTCGCCCCTACAACTTTGAGACGACCAAGACCGAGACCAGCGGAACCCACCCCGTCGTTTCCGTCTTCAAGCACGGCGTCACCGGCAAGGAGTACACCGTTCGCTCCAAGTACCTTTTGGGCTGCGATGGAGCCAAGTCTCTCGTTCGTCGCGCTATGGCTGGAGGAGCGGTCGGAGATGGAGAGTGGTCTGGAAGCATTCGCATGCTCGGAGAGGCGAGCGACATCGTCTGGGGAGTCATGGATGTCGGTGCGTCGGTCCTTTCCACCTCACGCGACCTGAACTGACTTTGTTTGTTCTCGCTTCCAGTCGTCAAGACCAACTTCCCCGGTTCGTCTTCCCTCCTCTCACTGCGACAGAGCCTCTGCTGACTTGCCTCTCCGGCTCCAGACATCATGATGAAGTGCCTCATTCACTCGAAGGACAGCGGTTCAATCATGGTGAGTTCAATGCTTTGTCAAAGTATGATGGGTTACTAATTGCTATACTCGTAGGTCATCCCTCGCGAGGCAGGTCTTACCTGAGATGCGTTCGTGCAACGCTAACTCTGGTGCTTTAATCGCAGAACGGTCTCGTCAGGCTGTATGTTCAGCTCCAGAACAAGGAGGGAGGCGAGAGTACCGGAACCCACATCGAGCGCACTGACGCTACCCAAGAGATCTGCATGCAAGTGTCCTCTATTTCCATCGCAACAGTAGCCTAAGCTAACGCAGAGCTTTGTTGCAGTGAGCACGCCAAGAAGATCTTCGCGCCGTTCGAGCTCGAGTAAGTGGCTGCCGCTCTCGAGAGATTGGGGAACGCCCTTCTGATTCTCCTTATCTATCTAGAGTTGGTTACGTGGACTGGTTCTCGGTATACCGTTCGCCTTCTTTATGATATTTCCGTCGTGGGGTACTGACAGCGTTGTCTTATAGAGATTGGTCAAAGGATCTCGAGCCACTACACGCTAGACCACCGCGTCTACAGCCTTGGAGACGCCTGCCACACTCACGTACGTTCTCTCGATCTCTTCTCCTCGGTCCTCTCGCTGATCTGATCTCTCCTCTATAAAGTCCCCGAAGGCTGGTCAGGGAATGAACGTGCGTTTGCTTCTCACTGTTACGACTAACTGAGGCTGACTTGACGACTTGACGTAGATCAGCATGCTCGACAGTTACTCGCTGGCGTGGAAGTTCAACCTTGTCGAGAAAGGAATGGCGTCCGCCGACATCCTTCTCCCTACCTACGAGTCTGAGCGACGAGGGATCGCCGAGGCTCTCCTCAAGTTCGACAAGATGTACTCGGGCATGTTCTCTGGACGCGCTCCTCCCGATGCGACCGAGCTCGTTGCCGACAAGCCCAAGTCGGCCGTCGCCGTCGACGCCCAGAAGTTCATCGAGTGAGTCCTTTTTTCGCGCCTTCTCGTTGCTCGCTTTCTTTCCAAACGAGCTTGCGCTAATCTCGTCTCTTTCTCGCGCGCAGGGCTTTCAAGACGAACGCTTTCTTCACCTCGGGATGCGGAGCTGTCTACACCGCCAACATTCTCAACGCTCTCGACGATTCAGAGCTCGTCCAGAACTACCCCGTCAAGGGCGTCTTCAACCCCGCCGGCACCAAGCTCGTCGTCGGACAGCGTCTCCTTCCCGGCAAGCTCACTCGCGCCGTCGACGCGAACCAGATTCGCATCCAGCAGGATGTCAAGATGAACGGTGCCTTCCGGTGTGTCCTTCTCCTTGCCCGCATTTCTCACAGCAAGCTGACGAGCGACATCGATACAGAATCCTCGTCTTCGCTGGAGATTTCGAGAAGTCGGCGCCTACGCTCAAGGCGTTCGACGCGTACCTCAACTCCCCCGCCTCCTTCTTCAACGCCCACCGCCCCGCTGCCGGCGTCGCCTCCTCGATCGTCGATTCCAAGGGCTCGGCCTCGCGCTACATTGAGCTCGAGAAGGACAACCTCGAGCTCAACCCCTTCTTCACCTTCCAGACCGTCTTCGCCAACCCCCACACCGAGTGGGATATCGAGTCGATCCCTCTCTCCCTCCGTCGCTACCGCGATCAGGTGCGTCCTTTCTCTCGCCTTCGTCTTCCTTTCTGCGTTCGCTAACGTCACTGGTGCGCAGATCTACTCGGACGATCTCTTTGACCTCCGCGTCAAGGAGGCAGGGACGAGCGCGCCCCTGCACGCCAAGTACGGTGTCGACGTCAACCGTGGCTCCATCATCGTTGTTCGCCCGGATGGGTACACCGGAGCGGTGGTTGCGCTGTCGGAGGAGGGATGGACTGCGTTGGGAGTATACTTTGCGGGATTCTTGACGGGAGTCAAGCCCTAGATCTGAGGGCTGGTCGTACTGTAACAATGGGGATTTTTGCGCATCTATTTGTCGTTGTTGCGTACTGCCCTGGAAATCAGCGAGGAAATCAGCGACAAGCTCACCCGTCGGGTCTTGCGCAATCTCAAAAGTTGAATGGCTGGTTTCAACCTCGGTGGCGAGCATCGTCAGCGGGAACAGCCTTCGCGGCGCGCCATTCACCGCCGACTATAATCAGGTGTCCTTCTTTTCTCTTCCACGCTTGAAAAGGACCAGCTGCAAGACTCAGTATTGTCTCAGATGCTCAAGGCTGCGCCATCGCTTGCCCGAGAATTCTAAATTGTTTCCACTTTTCCGCACACAAAGCTCGTCAATCACGACCGCATACCCGGTAAACATGCTGCCAGAACCGCAAACCAAGTGCGGCACTTGAAGGACCGGAGGAACCGAAATCGGTGCTCGAGGGCCGGGGAAACCGAAATCGGTGCTCGCTCACCCGGAATCCGCCGATCTGGCTGAACGGCTCCCCGACCTAGGTCAAGGCTTTTCCTCACACACAGCTCGTCTATCTCGACCGCATACGCAGGAAAAATGCTGCCCGAACCGCAAAGCAAGTGCGGCGCTTGGAGGGCCGGGGGAACCGAAATCGGTGCTTGCTTGCCCGGAATCCGCCAATCTGGCTGAACGGCTCCCCGTCAGTTACGGCCGCATACGCAGGAAACATGCTTCCCAAACCGCAAAGCATGTGCGGCACTTGGAGGGCCGGGGGGAACCGAAATCGGTGCTCGCTCGCCCGGAATCCGCCAATCTGGCTGA